>NW_004624814.1:4097044-4110259 GCF_000247695.1 Heterocephalus glaber | reverse complement strand
TCTCTCTCTCTCTCTCTCTCTCTCTCTCTCTCTTTTTGTCTCAAAGGCGGGTCAACATTTTGGCTTCTACTGCAGTAAAGCCCCACCCTTTCCTGCTCTCTCTCTCTCTCTCTCACTCTTTCTCTCTCTCTCTCTCTCTCTCTCTCTCTCTCTCTCTCTCTCGATCTATTTCTATTGATTGTAGGAATATTAATTGTCTGACATCATTAGTCTTAAATAATTGTATCTCTGTTCAAATTCTTTCAAAATAATTTAGTCTTTAAATTGTTTCAGAAGTAAAATAGCCTGACATTTGATTCCTGAAAGAGTAGAACACCTTATAGAAGTTAATAACTATATTTTGGCTTTGTTAATATGTATTTCAGTGATAAAATATAAAGATCTACTTCACTACAACTCAAATTGTGGATTGAATTTCCTGTCTAGCTACAATACGATGCAAATTAAAAACAAATACATCTGATATAGCAGCACAAAGCATCAATGTCCATCCACATATTTTTGAACAAAATAAAATGTGTTTATTGGGTGAATCCCATATTATAGTTCAATGTATTTTCTCCAGTGACAAAAACTAATTTTATGTTGGATTTTTGTATTTTTGTATTAATAAATTTTTAAAATTAAAACATAATCCTACCACATTGTAGACAGTATCCAAATTGTGTGCACTCATTTAATCTTTATAACATCCCTAAATTCTCCTTACATATCACTAACTTGAAAAGAAAATAACTGTGTCTTGATGTTTTATATACATCCAAATATATTCTTCAGAAATTGATATTCTAATGAGAATGCCTACACAACATTTCAGATTGGAAAACTAACTTTACCAGACCAAGTGTCCTGATATTAAATATGACCTGGAAAAGCTGTGGGTAAGTCCCTGACCATTTTGTGTTGTAGGTTTTCCCTGTAAATCAGAGTCTTATATACAATTATCTGTATCTCTGCCAATAGTCTTCCATTTATGCAAGCAACTAATTGAGTAACTTGGGAAACCAAGTTGATCCTCAGTATTTTTCATTTGTAAGTCTCCGTCCCATAGAACACTTTGATAAATAAAATTATTGTTGAATAAGAGTTCAAAATATAATTCTTAATTTTAATCAGTAAGTTTAATGTTATTAAATAACACTTATTTTCTATTTGATATGCTAGTATCTATACCTACCCTCAAATAATTTATATGTGATCAACACAAGCAGGAACAAGGATCCATTTCTATCGGTTTCTTATGATTCATAATTTCTTCACTTCCCATCTCTTCTCCTTACACAGTTAAAGTTTATTTGCAACATTGAAATCTCCAGAATCTCAACACATTTTTCTTTCCATTGTCTTATTAAACTGTGTGGCAAAAACTACAACCCTTGTAAAATCCTACTGTTGTTCTGTTGGTTCTTGTCTTTGTCCACGAAACTGAAGGAGAAAATTATGCCAATGATTTACCTTTGAAAAAAATTAGGACACGCTTCTCTCCTGAGTTTCATATTCATACGTTCAAATTTATATTCAATATTGTCACTTAAATATTTCAAGAATACTTCAAATTTAATATATTCCAAACTGTTAGTGTTTTCACTGCATCATCCCCTATTTCATTAAAAGTAAACCCAACTTTCCAGTTGTTCAGAGTAATAACTTTAGCATCGTCTGTGATCACTCCTTGAGCATACTACAATCGCTCTAATATTCTAATCCTCTAGATTCAAAGTTATCCAGAATCTAAATTTTTCTCTCTATTTCTATATCTACTTTGCTGTTCCAAACCAAAATCATCTCTTATTTGGATTATGTGATATTTCCATACTTTGCGCTGACGCATCACAATCAATTCCAACAAAGAAACCAAACTGATTATGACTCTTCTGCCTAGTACTCTCCACTGGTTTCTGCACTCAGTCAAGGTTAAATCCAAGATGCTTACACTGACGCATTAGGCGCCGAAAAGCATGACACAATCCCTGTTTCATTACCAAATGTTCTTCGCTGTTAAGATTTTCTTTTCATTTCTTCCATTCTATACTCATATTTTTGCAAATCTTCCAAATGCCCTTTATTAAATTTGTGTCCTATGAATGCAATACTCTTTCTGCTGGTAACAGTCTCACCATTTTACTTTAATCATAATATTTTTTATATTTTACCATAAAGTGATGCTTTCTTACTCTTATTACTAAAAGTTTCCTTTGACCTAAATTCTACCTATTTCTCTTTCATGTCTCTTCACCTTACAACTTAAAACCATGTGACATACTATATTATTCACTAGAATATGCTTTGATTTTCCTTATCCACTAAATGTATATTCTGTGAGACTAGAATATTTTTCAAAACAGTACTTAATATATTATGGCAGAACCAAGTTTAGCACTTGGACCTGCAATAAAGACAGGTTATTCTAAATTCTTATTCCACAAATGATTTATGCATCACTGGAATTGAAGAATCATCTTGGAGAAAGAGTTTTTGGTAGCTAAGGAAAACACTCAGGATACTTAATCCTCTTAGTCACTTACAGGATTTCTAATAAAGCAAAATAATTTTGAATTCTGTTGTAATATATCCTTGATATTTTTTAATGATCTGCCTAAAACACATAAAAATTTTAATTCTGAAATTAATGAGCTTTTTGTTTTTTTATCATTCATTCTTAAAATAAGGGTATCATATATTTTGCCTACAAAATATCTTCTAAATTTGTTAAAAATTCAAGGAGATTTTCCTCCAAAGACTTGAGGTATTTTAAAAAGGCTTTAATTTTGGTGTATGCTTTCTTATTTGCACCTCCTTATGACAGTCAAAAATCTTGCAGAAAATAATCTATTAAGGTGTAAAATCAACATTGATTAACAGTAAAACTGAAGCACCTGGGAATTCTGCATGAGCCTACACATAGAAAACCATTTATCATAACCCCATCTGCTCATCAGTGTTCATGGATATAAATGGTCCCTAAAATCTGCTAGTTAATGCACTGACCAAAAGCACCTTGACAGATAAATCAACTTAAAACATAATTAAGAAGGCTAGTATATTTTGCTGGCATGCTAGTGGAAAAGAAATATGAGGATAACCCCAGAAGAAAGACGACCTAGGAGAAAGTAGGGAATCCAGCCAGAATTTTGAGTGCTAACTCTATGAAGTGGTCTAAAGCAGAATACTAGAAATAGTGATTTGGTGGATGGTGAGTCCAAAGGGAAGCCTGAAAATCTCATCTTAAAACTCACTTTAAAAGGCATTGTGCTCTACACGTTGCTTGGGACAAGAATGATGCAGACCGTGTAAAAATGATCTAATTATTTCCCTTTGTTTCTTTCTGGTCCTACTTGGTCACAATTGTTATAATCAGAAGAGAGAGCTAGGTATTGTGTTAAACAGGTATCTTAATTGCTCCTCATTCTGACTTTGTTTCATAGATTTTATTGTGACAGTTAAGCAAGATTTAACTGACTTACTAACAGCAAGCAATTGCTCTAGATTTCAAACACTAGTTCATTTCCTTCCTAAGCCCTCTTGACTGTTATAAATATTCTTCTCATTGGAGAATAGGAGAGGACAGAGAAAGGGAACAGAGATGGGAAGAATACATGTGGGGGAGAAATATCATAATGGTGCTTCAGTATGAATTGCTTCAAGGTTGTATGCTGTGAAGTCTCTTCATAAATAACCCATTTTTACCCATGAAACTGTCAGCAAAAAATTTCATATTTCAATTTTTCTTGATTTTTTTTTTTTTAATTCAAGTACAGTGAAGTACTAGAATTTAGTCCAGGGTTAGTGACATAGATAAGCAGAGAGGGCCATGGAAATACAGGTGCTACTAAAAAAAGACAACAATTACCTTTTTTAAAATTAAATTCTTTTATTGGTACATTGTAGGTATACAACACAATTACATTTCTCATCGGGAATTGTGCCTTTACATAATGCATCTTGGTTCTTATTTTTTTTCCCATTCCTAGGCCTCCCTTCACCCCCTCCACCCTTCCCTATTTACAAAGAGTTTATTTTCATTTTTTTCATTTCTCATCATTTGTCCTTTCCCTTCTTTCCTTTCCCCTGCCCCTCCCACTACCACTACCCATTTGGACCTTTTCTTCCTATTTTACATAATCAATTATTCATTCTAATCATTGGTACATTTTAGGTGTACAATATAATGACATTCATCATTAGAAATTTGCACCTTTACATAGTCTCTCTTGGTTCTTACTTTTCACCCTTGCCCAGTCCTCCCTTCAACCCCTCCATTCCTCCCTATTTACAAAGATTTTGTTGCTATTTTTCCATTTTCTCATATTAATCCCATTCCCTTCTATCCTTTCCACTAGCCCTCCCACTTCCTTTCCCTTTGCCCCTTTTCTTCCTATTTCATATTACCTATTATACATTTTAGTCCTTATTTACACTTTCAGTTTCTCACACCAGAGAAACTATTCGGTATTTATACATGTGTGTCCTATTTATTTCACTTAAGAGTATAGCCTCAATGTGCATCCACTTAGCTATAAATGTCTCTAATTTCTCATTTTTTATGGGTGAGTAGTACTCTATTTTATAAAAACACCACATTTTCTTTATCCAGTCTCCTGTTGATGGGCATTTGGGCTGTTTCCAAGTTTTAGCTATTACAAACCGTGCTTCTATGAACATGGGTGCACATATATCACAATTACCTTTTAATATAAATTAAGTCTAAAATACATGCATACGTCAATCAATAATTAAATGTTTTTTCTTGTTCCATACATATGCGTAATAATTGCAATTGAAGATTCTACCACCTACCATGATGTCATTGGTAATACTTTGTCATTATTCTGATAATGAAAATATTTTAATAAAATAATGTGTATTTATTTTAATAAATCAATTTCCAAATGTTTCATCTACAAAAAAGAAAAAGTATCATACAATGTCCTATCTTATAAAGCATAGAAATATGATCAGAAGTTAATATCTTGACCAAAGCCAGAACACTATTATTCAAATGATGCTTCTAAGAGTAGAGTTGAACTCAAACAAGTGTTTATTGAGCATGTCCCTCATGTAAGGTACTGTGTTAGTCACTGGAACTGAGTATGACGTAGATAAAGCACCTGTCTATGCAGCAAACCAAAGAAATTGTTGAGCATAGGTTTGAGCACATAGAAACATAAAGGAAAATATTATCTTAAAAATATTATGAGTCATATATCAAGGAACACCATCAGTTCAACAACTTGTAGAGAAGTGAGTGAGTCAGTGAGTGGAAAGTATGTTAAACTTTTTGAAAATCAAGGAAAAGAAAAAATAGCACATCGGTAAACATTTATTTTGCACGTTGATGTGTATCAAAATTGCTCATAAATATTTTGGGTGTTTTGTTCTCCTTTCACATGCATTATTTTTCTTCCCAACACCTGTTCCATTTAGTTGCCTTGCATGTGATTTTCTTTCTTCAATACAGCAACGTGCTTTTCCATATTATTCTTTTAGGCACAAGTTTAAGAAATGATGTGATTGCTTCATCCTTTATTCTTGCATTAAATGGAATCAATAGAATATATATAATTATTTCTTAAGATTATTCAGTACAATAGACTTCACAAGCCAACCAACAGAAAAAAATAACAGTGATGGAAGCAGTGTCAACAAGGCAATTAGCCTGGTAATATTAATGATGAATTAATTTTACTAGTAATTTATATGAATGACTTTTTTTGATTTTTAGATATTTTAACTCATCATAATTTAGTCCACTAAGAAAAGTAAAAAAAAATATTTCATGTTTGAAATATTATGCTGTCATTAAAATGAAAAAATAATGGGAATATGGATACTAACATAAAACTGATTATAATTTGATGGTGTGACATATTTAAGTGTTGGAAGAAATAGTAGGGAAATTTTTATTTCTTTATCCTTATTGGCTTCTTCTCTGGACTCAGAGTGTGAATAGAAAGCACAACATTATTAACATAAGAAATGGAAAGGGGAAATGAAATCTTTAATATTATCAAATATTTGGCATGAGAAAAAGCAAACGATGAGAGATCTTTAATTAACATATGATTGTACAAACTTCATTCTATGGTTTCAGAAATTCATAAGGGATTAATGATCAATCAAGTATAACTTTAAGGCCTCCATATACTAAAATTTGAAATATTAGAACTATGATTTCTGATATGGTATAAACATTCTAATTACACCAGATTTTATATACTTGCATTATAATTTTATGTTTTCCTCCTTTTATCCTATGTCCATTTGAGGACAATACAATCACAACCACTTACGTATTTCACTCTCTTGCTTTTTACTGCAGTTTATGGAAAAAAATAGCCCTGATGTGGCCAGGCTTTTGTTCAGAAAATGAAGAATGCAGTCATTCTAGCTTTTGTCCGAAAGAAAATATGGGTAAGGAGAGAAAGAATCCTGTTTTGATGTGTAATGCTCATTTTAGAAAACTCAATGCTATGTTCCTATACTTCTATTATGATACAGAGCAGTTTGTGTTGGCTACTTCTGTATCAAGTTACCCAGCAGTTTGTGCCAAGTTGTAAGCAAGCACTAGATTAGATGTCACTTTGAAGATTTTGTTTATATATGATTAATATCTACAATCAGGAACCCTGAGTAAAGCAGAGTAACTTACAAATGTCAGTGAACCACATCAAATCTGCTAAAGGCCTTAAGGAAAAAAGTGATTTCCTCCCTAAAAGAAGGAATTGTGCTTCATGTCTACAACATAGATGCCCTGTATGAATGAATTTCTTGCCTGCTTCCCCACCTTACAGATTACAGTCTTGCTAGCTTCAACACCATGCAGTCAAGTGAGCTAGTTCCTTACAACACTCTTTATCTCTGTCTTTGTATATATAGTTGTGTGTGTATTTGATTTTACAATGAAGCATGTTTCTCAGAAGAATCTTGATTAATACATAATGAACAATGATTGACAAAAATTGGGCTACCAAGATTTTCAATCCTTAATATTTACATCTGTATGAGAGATTGAGATTAATTTGTATATGAATATTTGCTAGTTATTGGGCTGTTTATAACTACTAGCAAGGAACAAACTGAAAATTTTGCTTGGTTAGGTAAGATTATTCATAATTTTTGCATTTATATAAATTATGAAGTACAACATTGCATTTACATACAATATTATTCCACTAGTTTTTTGAGTCATTTTGATTTTCACAAAGTTAATAGGATTAAAATCAATTTCATGTACATTTTCAGTATTCTCTTCTTAGTATTTTATTACTAGTTTGTTTTTTATTTGCTTCAGGTATAAGAATTTTGAAATGAAAATCAACATTTTATTGTTATCTTTGGCCAGTGTTTAATTTAGAAATTGGGCTGTGTGGGAAAAAAGCCTCAACATTTTGCCACTTTTTGGATTATATTTTATAAGGAATAGTTAGCATGTGCCTCATGAGTAGAACTACCCAAGAATAAGCTGTGACATTTGAGAATCTGAGAACTGTTTTAAATGAAGCTTAAGGGTAGAATCTTGGTAGAATGAGATTACATCCAAGGACTATATGTGAATGCCAGATTAAGCATATAATGATGACATAGTTGATAATAGTATTTGTTTTATTTTGAGGGTTAAAATGTCCTATTCATACAGTAAATTATATAGTTACTCTATGTTCCTCTGAGGATGATATTTTTCAGATAAGAATCATTTCTCTGATTTCTGTATAAAAATCAATAGTGTTTTTTCTAAAACAAAGTTTAATCCTGAATTTCTCCTCCCATGATTCTGTGAATTTTACTATAGTGGTATTTTAGTTTTTATGCAAACTGTGTCCATAAAAGATTTACATCATGTGTTGGGAAACATGGATAGCCTGGTCACAGGACCTTTCTTACCCATCAACCCAACGGGGATCAGTGTGACAGACAGGGTGGGCTCCACAGCGTGGCATCGCCTGAGTTAAAAGACAGGGATGAGCCTGAAGACACCATCATCTTGACAAAAATGTCTACAGGGATTAAGAAAGTTGTCTGCAATGAAGAAAAATTTCATTTGCGCATACACAGACACACTCAACAAAGTTTAACTTAAATAGTAAGAAGAGGGACTTTGTGTCAGTAATATTTATTAAAATTTAAAACTGTCCATAAGTGGGGACACTGAGATATCTCTAAAAGATCAGGAAGGAAGATCTAAGAAGAATATTATTTCTTCTTATGTAAAATGTCTAAACAATAACCATTCTGTACCCCGAACCCATCAATAAATTATGATAAATTCCCACTGAACTCAGCTAATTAAATTAAAGCATAATACCCACAGGTTAATAGTTTTAAAAAATAATAAAAGAAAATAATTATATACTACACAGAATCATTGAGCAATAGAATTGAAAGCAATGACAAAAATTGATCTGTAGAGTGAGTTCTACAGAAAGGTAAGAATAATTCTCATTTTGGAGAGAAAAGTATAGACAAACTATATACTAAGTAGTCCTAAGTTTAATATTTCACTTTATGGTTAAAGTTGTGACAAATTACAATGAGAGTAGTGAAAAACTGTATCAAAATGATGTATGTACATGGGAAGAAGAAACCAAAAATGGTGTACTTTTTACACTTTTGTTAATATATAATATGTCTATCAATAAAATACTTAGACTTTGAAATGACATGGATTAGCTATACTCTTGAAAAGCTTTAACTCTGTTCCTGGGTGTTTTTAAGTAGATGTAATAAGTTCACTCATAAACCTAAGAAAAAGTGACTAACACATTTGCAATAGCAACAAAATTTATAATGTGACCAAATTTCAAAACTCTAAGAGATGGTACTTATTTCCTATTTACTAAAAAGAGAAAGCAGGCATTGAAATAAGATCAAGTTCATGAAATAAACTGAATTATTTGTAATTTACTTCTATATTTATTTATGTCTTTATTTATTTTAGAAAATGGAGGAATTCACTAAAAGAAAGGACAAGTATTTTTACATATTTGTAAGAAGAAAGTTAAAATAACTTACTATTCTGCCATTCAGAGATAAACAGTGTGTTTTTATATATTGCCTCAATATTTTCACTTAAAGATAGAAAAGCACATATCTATATATCCATTTGAACAAAATTGGATTTCCACAGCTCCTGTTGTTTTATGACAGCTTTGCTTTTTGCCAAGTAATTTGTAATTATCTTTATGTGTCAGTAAATGGTCATCTTAGATGTTTTAAATTTATTTTTAATCAACAATATTGTATGTATTTATCTAACATGACATGTTTCAAAGAATACCTTGAAATAACTATATCTAGCTTATTAACATATGTAGTATCTCATATAGTTATCATTTTTATAATGAGAACACTAAACTATTTTATATATGTTTATCAATTTCACATTTGGAAACTATAATTTAAAACTTTTAAAAACCTATAATTCATTACATAGGCATACAAACTTATAGTTGAGACACACCAAGGTCATTTAAATATATCCTTCATTGTCCTTGTCCTTATAAATAAAATGAAGTATATTTTATTTTAAAATTTGATTTCTTAAAACTGGTCATAAGTATGGTCTATAGAATAAAAAGAGTGGCCTCAAAGGATTTTAAGTCAGAAATTTGCACTACCAAGAGAGCTTTGCTTCTTAACTTTGCCACAACTTGCAAATCACTGAACCTTTCTGAATTTTGCTTTATTCATCCAAGGAAATGATACAAATGTAGTAAATATTCTCATATAATGCAAAATACAGAGAAAAAAATCTGAAAGCATTATTTTCAAAGTCACAAAATATGAATACTTATTTTTCTTCGCATATCATCGTATACCCCAGGAAAATAAGTTCATCTTTTAGGAAATGCCCAATCATTTAATAGTGAGAGAATGTAAACTTAAAGCACTTTTGACTAGTGAAATTTTATCATAATAAAATGGGTTAATTTCCCTGAGCATGAAATATTCCCCCCAAGGACTGAATGTTTTAATGGCATGCTATGATTAATTAATTGGTTCTGGGAACTATTATGCCATATTAGTCACTTTCACATTAACGTTCCCATGAGTGGTAAATAAATAAGACAGTGATTGCTCTTCTGCACATCTCACCACTTCCTGCCAAGACATTTTGCTGACGTGCACTCTGACAGTTTCCAACAGTGCACTTTCACTGCCGACTCAGTTCAGGCTATGCTGGTGTAATGGTTAGAAAAGCCTTCTATTCTAGCATGGAAAATTTTCCTCTCTTTACTTTTTTTTGATATTATAGACAAGAGCATCCCTTTGGGTATGAGGATAGATCCCAGCAGGGTTATTTACAATGACATTGCAGCACTGTTGCCAATGAAGTTTCCTCAAAGGGCAGGCTTCTTCAGTGTCAATTTTAACCCAGTAGCAATTGTTACAGTTGTAAATAATTCTTTCTATTCCCTTTCTTGTTAGGTAACTGCTGTCAAATTAAAGATGTGTTCAAAACTCACTGCTTTTCATACTTAAAGTTTTGCTTTTTCACACTTATATCTGCAGTGTGAATGGTCTGATGTATTTTCTTGCATGAGTGAACAATTACAAGAGACGGACATCTATAAGAATTTTCCCAACTACCGAAGCTTGGAATTTTTACATGTCAATCATCTGAATTTACACTGTAATGATATTTGAGAATACAAGAATGTAGATTAAGTAATTTATTGGTATAGAAATATACTTGAATTGTTGATAAAATACTGAAAAATAATTTAATGTTTATTAATATCATATGCACATTAAAATGTTGAATTATGGAAACAGGATAACATTGAGAATAATTATTATGTTTCAAATATTTCATTATATTATTTAATTAAAATGTCCTAAAAACCCATGTAAAAACTATATATCATATATAGTTATAATGACTAAACTGATCTCAGAAGTAAGTATAACCTTATGAAATTCATATATTTATTAAATTTATGGGTTTTCAGACATCAACTTTAGCCTCTTTTTCCCTGTGCTATAGTGATTCAATACATTCAGAAGTTTTTCAGAACTCCTGAGTAATGGCAATGGCCTTCATCTATGCATCAACAAGCGACTGTCACCCATGTTCAGAGACCCATCTTTAGACAAAAAGAAATGATTTAATCAATTTTTATTATAAAATTGTTACCAATTTTGTAATGAGTGCATTTTATATTCATTCTCAATATTTCTCAAGAATAAGATATATAAGTAACTACAGCCACCATGAAGTAAAGCAGGTATCTTAAATTTATCATCCTATTTAATTGAAATTTTATCTTTTGACCAACATTTTCCTAATATCCTCCTGCCAACTATTCCATCCCCTGGTAATTACTACTATTTCAAGATGTCAATGTTTTTTATACATGAGTGAGATAATGTGGTAGTTGTCTTTTTGTGCCTGGCTTTTTTGCTTGAATTATGTCCTCCAAGTCCATCCACATTGTCACAAATGATAAGGTTTCCTTTTTTTGTTTGAATAAATAGTATTGCATTGCGTATGTATACAATGTTTTCCTTCCTCATTGCACTCCTGCTGTACACATAAGTTGTTTCCTAATATTGGCTAATGTGAATAGTGGTACACTAAGCATTATAGTGCTAGTAGCTCATCAACATGCAGGTTGCACTTCCTTTGGATACACATCAGTGAGATTGTCCTCCAAATACTGTCAGAATAATCAGTTCAATTCCTTTTAAAACTACAAAGTGAAATGTAAAAATAGAAAATTTATATAAAATTAAAAATATTTTGTTATTTCTATAAAATCTAGGGAGGTATACCAAGAAGGGTGGGTTCATTAGTCTCCTAAAAGAAAATAAAAATGTGTAAAAATGACAAAAAAAAGCAATATCCAAGGAAAGGTAGAAAATGAATCATAAAATTTGATAAGAATACTGAAATCTTTGCCTAAGTTTATGTCTTCAAATGTTCTACCTATTCTCTCTTCCAGCAGATTTAGTGTTTCTGTTTTAATATTTAGATCTTTGAGCCATTTAAAATTTAGTTTAGTGCATGGCAAGAGATATGGGTCTACTTTTAATATTCAGCATATGGAAAGCCACTTTTTCCAGTACCATTTATTGAAGAGGCTATCTTTCTTCCAGTGAAGGTGTTTGATTTCTTTGTTGAAAATAAAATGGCTGAATGTGTTTGGGATTGTTTCTGCAACCTCTAGTCTGTTGCACTGACCCTCAAGTCTGTTTTTTATTTTGCTTTTTGGGTTTTGTTGGGCAATATCATGCTGTTTTTATCATAGTAAGTCTGTAGGATAATTTCAAGTCAGGGATTGTAATGCACTCTGCTTTGCCTTTGTTGGCTGGAATTGTTTTGGCTATTCTGGGTCTCTTCTGGTGCCAAATCAAATGAATTTTAGGAAAGTTTTCTCTAGTTCTGTGAGGTATGCTAATGTTATTTTGATTGGGATTGCATTAAATCTGTACAACAATGTTTGGAGTATGGCCTTTTCAATATGTTAGTTCTGCCTATCCAAGAACAGGGGATATTTTAAAATTTTTTGATATCCTCTTTGATCTCTTTTTTTATAGTACTATAATTTTCAATGTAAAGATTTACTTCAATCTTAAATTTATGCCTAAGTATTTCATTTTTCTGAAGCTGCTGTGAAAGGCATGGTTTCCATAATTTCTCTCTCAATATGTTTGTTATTTATGTCACCAGCATGATTCAAAGCCTGAGCACCTACCTGAGGACCCCACCATCGCTGGAGTCCAGACCTCATGTGACAGAGAGCAGAAAGGCCATCACTCTGAGCTCAGGAGAATGGCTCACTGGTGAGCAGCAGAGGGAAATCCCCTCCTAGGCTTGTTGAGAATTGATGCCCACTGAGAGTGAAGAGAATCACTCCAATAGTTAGTGGACCACAGTGGCTGGCTGGTGAGTTGTTTTGGTCAGAACCTCCTGCTGCAACATGGGCTCCTTTGGGAGGAAGGCTGGTTGTAACATGCACTAGGACTGTGCAGAGTTCAAACTTGAAGGTCAGGGAGCTCAATTCCAGCCTTGCAGCCAGAAACCAGCCTAAATTTCAGTTGAATGCTCCACACCGATCTGTATGCTGCCCACATTGTTCACACATGACAAAAGGGACATGCCATGAAGGGAATATTTTTACTTCTTTTCTTTTCTCTTATCTTCTCTTTTCTCTTCTTCTTCTTCTTCTTCTTCTTCTTCTTCTTCTTCTTCTTCTTCTTCTTCTTCTTCTTCTT
>NW_004624814.1:4085615-4096944 GCF_000247695.1 Heterocephalus glaber | reverse complement strand
TTCTTCTTCTTCTTCCTCTTCTTCTTCTTCTTCTTCTTCTTCTTCTTCTTCTTCTTCTTCTTCTTCTTCTTCTTCTTCTTCTTCTTCCTTCTTCTTCTTCTCCCATTTCTCAACTTTCTTGTTCATGCTTTTTCCCTGGTTTGTGTTTGCTAAATTATTTCCATGTTTATGAGTGTGAGTATGGTTTCTAGTTTCCCTATTGCTGTTAATTTGTTCTACTCTCATTTTTCTCCCTTCCCTCTCTCTCTTTCTTCTTCCATCACCAATTTTCTAAAGTTTGCATGATCTACCTACATACCCTAAACTTACCACTAACCATTCCCTCTCCTGTTTCTCTATCCACCCCCTAACTCCTTCTAAGTCATTTCTCCAGAAGGCAAATTCACTGTTTTGAAAGGCTTATTTACTGCAAATATATTTCTGCTTGATTCTAGATTTTGATGTATAACCACAAGTTTAGTTCACAGTGCTAAAGGTGACAGATTAATAATTATAATTTGTTTTTTTTCTAAGCTGTGTTTGATGCTATTTTTGATGCTGATCATACTACTTTGGCTAAGGTGACCTGATTGTTCTAGTTAGTGATTCTTTCAGGCATATCAAAACTGAGATTATGTAAGGATCATTACAGAGTCAAAACCCAGAGATCAGCCCAGGTATTAAACCAAAAACATCAAAAACAAAAAAGTAAAACTGAGAAAACACATAACCAAGGCCCAAACCCAGACTGGCAGCTCACCAAAGGAAAATCTAAGGGGCAATGAGATGGAACAACCCCAAAGCCAAATACCTAGTCTCCCTGAACTGATAACAACAGAAATAACAAAACAAATGAATGCCAGTCTATAAAAATTCAAAGTAGAAATAATGTCCCAAATAACTACAGAGATGTAGATCAAAATGAAAAACATGCTTAGAGACACTAGAACAGAAACAGACACAAAAATAGAGGAGCTCGGGAACTTTATGAAAAATATAAATGCCCAGCATAGCAAAGAAATAGAATACATGAAGCTAATTCAAACATATTCAGAAGATGAAAAGCTTTATTGAAAGTATACACAGCAGAGTGAACCAATGTGAACACAGAATAATAGATATAGAAGATAGGATTGTGGTTAGCGATTATGAAAGGGGAAATTTCTTAAAAATAGCAAGGGACCATGAAAAATCAATCCAGCAGCTGCTAGATGACGCAAAGAAGAATAACAAGATTGATTAGAGTCAATGAAAATGCAGGAGATAGTGCAAATGACATAAAAAATTGTTCACAGAGGTTAATGGCAGAAAACTTCCCAAGCAGTGTAAAAGAATGTGACATACAGATAGATGAGGCATATAGAACTCCAACTGGCCATGATAAAAAAAAATCTACATCTAAGTATAGAATAGTAAAGATTTTAGAAATCCATCAGAACAAAATATTAAAAGCATTTAGAGAAAAGAAACAAATTATATACAAAGGAAAGCCCATCAAAATCACAGCAGACTTCTCAACAGAAACTCTTAAGTAAGGCAGAGCCTGGGGTGAAGTATTTCAAGCCATAAAAGAAAGCAGCTTCCAACTCAGATTAATGTATCCTACAAAACTATCTTCCAAAATTGAAGGAGAAATAAGATACTTTCATGACAAAAAAACACCTGAGGAACTACATGAATATCAAACCAGCACTCCAAAAAAATTCTAAATAATAGCCTAGAAAAAGACAAGAAGGATTACAACTCCATGAACCTCAATAGAATGAAGCCATCAGACAAGGCAAGAATCTAAATGGAAAGGGGGACATAAGACTCAATAACAGCCAAATATCATGACACTGATTAATCAACATCAATGTAAATAGTCTCAATTCCCCAATCAAAAGAAACAGACTGCCAGAATGGATCAAGAAGCAAGATCCAACAATATGCTTCATTAAAGAAACACATTTAATTCAAAAAGAAATTCATAGACTGAAAGTGAAAGGATGGAAAACAATATTCCATGAGACAGGGACCCGGAAGAAAACAGTGAGCTATCCTATTTGCAGACAAAGTGGATTTTAAATCAAAAGTAACTAAGAGAGACAAAGAAGGTCACTACATCCTTGTAAAGGGAAAAATCCAAGAGGAAGAGATGACCATTATAAATATATATGCACCAAATACTATTTCACCAAACTGTATAAAACAAATATTAGCAGACATGGAAAATCAAATAAGCACTAATACAACTATAGTGGGGATCCTCAATACACCACTGTCACAAATAGATCAACTAGACAAAAAATCAACAATGAAATACTAGAACTGAGCCAACGTTTGAAAGAATGGACTTGATAGATATCTACAGAGTGTTCCACTACAAAAAAAAATCAGAATATACTTTCTTTTCATCTGCACACTGTCCATTGTTCAAAATACACCACATGCTAGCTCATAGAACATGTTAAAGTAAATGCAAAAGAATTGAAGTGATAGCCTGCATATTATCAGACCATAGCATAATGAAATTGGAGATCAATAGCAAAAGAAATCACAAGAAC
This sequence comes from Heterocephalus glaber, assembly GCF_000247695.1. The sequence goes on along the minus strand of NW_004624814.1, from coordinate 4,094,419 downwards.
TCCATAAACACATGGAAATTGAATAACATTCTCCAGAAAAACCAATGGGTCACAGAGGAAATTAAAGAAGAAATTAGACAGCTTCTACAATCTAATGATAATGCCAGTACAACATACTGGAATTTATGGGACACAATGAAAGTAGTCTTACAAGGGAAATTCAGAGCAATGAATGCTTGTGTTAGTAAAACAGAGTGAGTTAAAATAAACAACTTCATAGAGAACGTCAAACTTCTAGAAAATGAAGAGCAAGATAAACCTAAAACTCCTACAGGAAGGAAATTATGAAGATCAGAGAAGAAATTAATGCAATTGAGTCTAAGAGAATGATTCAAAAATCAATTAAACAAAGAGTTGGTTCTTTGAAAGAATAAAAAAAATTGACAAACCCTTAACCAACCTTATCAAAAAAAGAAAGAAAAGGCCTAAATCCACTCAATTAAGAATGAAAAGGTTGAAATTACAACTGACCCAGCAGAAATCCAGAGGATCATCCATACCTACGTTGAGAACCTGTACTCTAATAAGATAGAAAACACAGAAGAAATAGACAGATTTCTAGACACACGTGAATTACTATAGCCAAAACAAGAAGATATGAAAATTCTAAACAACTCTATAATAATCAATGAAATTCAAAATGTAATTAAAAACTTACCAGTAAAGAAAAGCCTGGGTCCTGATGGCTTTACTGGTGAATTCTACAAGACATTTAGAAAAGATTTATTACCACTACTCTTTAAACTCTTCAATGAAATTGAAAGGGAAACAACACTCTCAAATTCATTCCAGGTAGCAAGCATCACCTTGATCCCCAAAGCACAGAAAGACCCAACAGAAAAAGAAAACTATAGGCCAATCTCACTAATGAACATAGGTGCAAAAATCCTCAATAAGATACTAACAAATAGAATGCAGAAGATCATACACCCTGACCAAGTAGGATTTATCCCAGGATGCAGGGTTGGTTCAACATATGTAAATCAATAAATATAATACACTATATTAACAGAGCCAAGGACAAAAACCATATGATCATCACAATAGAGCCAGAAAAAGCATTTGACAAAATCCAACACTAATTCATGACAAAAACCCTACAGAAAATTGGAAACGACATCTTTACCTCAAACTGATAAAAACCATATATGAAAAACCAACAGCCAACATTATAATGAATGGTCAAAAATTGAAATCTTTCATCCTAAAATCAGGACAAGACATGGATATCCACTATCACCACTCTTGCCAGGGGGTGGCAAGGGTCCGAGTTCTGAGTAGGGAGACAGAAGATGCAGAAAACAAAAGAGAATTAAAGCTGGACCAGGTGGGACCTCCCCACCTGCTGAGTGGAGAAGAACCCTGTGGCCTGCTTATTTAAGTTTATTTAAGGCATGAGGAGAGAAAGTACAAACAAAGAGATGGGGCAGGGTGTCATTGGTAAGTTGTTATTCTAATACATTCTGAGAATAACTGGCTGATAAGGCTGGTGGGAACAGGAACCTCAAGCTTGCTGTTCCTAGGACCATGCCAACTAGGACTACAATAAATAGAGTGCAAGGAACCTTGCACTCTATTTATTGTAGTCCTAGTTGACCTTGCACTCCAGGCTATCTGTTTTGGCAGGGTAATTTGAGGCACAAAGGGAGGGAATCATGAAGTGGATGAGGTTGGTGAAATGCCTCCTGATTGTGGCCGCTCCCGACACACTCTGTTCAGTATAGTTCTGGAAATATTAGCCACAGAAATTAGACAAGAGAAAGAAATAAAAGGAATAAAGATATGAAATGAAGAAGTTAAATTGTCACTATTTGCAAATGACAAAATAGAAGACTCCAAGAACTCCACCAATAGTGTTTTAGACTTAGTAGCTAAATTCAGTAGGGTAGCTGGACACATTGTCAACATGCAAAAATCAATAGCCTTATTGTACACAAACAACAGACTCACTGAGAGAGGAATTGGAGAAACAACTCCTTTCACAATAGTACCCAAAAAATGAAATACCTGGGAATCAATCTAATGAAGGAAGTAAGTAAAAGATCTCCACTCTGAAATCTACAGCACTCTCAAAACAGAGATCTAAGAGGGTATCAGAAAATGGAAAGACAGCCCTTATTCCTGTGTAGGAAGAATCAATATAGTGAAAACGACTATATTTCCAAAACTGGTACATAGATTCAAATTTCTGATTTAAATTCCAAGAGCATATTTCACAGAACTAGAGAAAACAATCCAAAAATTTATTTGGAACAAGAAGGAGACTTAGAATAGCAAAAGCAATTCTAGGCAACAAAAATAAGGCAGGGGGTATCACGACCCTCAACTTGAAACTATACTACAGAGCTAATGTAATGAAAGCAGGATGGTACTCAACAAAGAAACAGACCAGAGGATCAATGGCGAAGATTAGAATATGCAGAAACAATTCCAGACATACTCCGCCACCTCATCTTTGACAAAGGAACCAAACACCCTCACTGGAGGAAAGATGGCCTCTTTAATAAATGGTGCTGAAAAAACTGGGTTTCAACTTGCCAAAGATTAAAATTAGACCCATATTTCTTACCATGCACTAAAGTAAAATCAAAATGCATCAAAAATCTAAATATTAAAACAGAAACACTAAACCTGCTGGGAGACAGGTGAGGTAGGACTCTTAAAGATATTCGTGTTGGAAAAGACTTCATGAACAAAATTTCAGTCACATGTGAACTAGCACAAGGAATCAACAATTGGGACATCATCCTATTAAAATGCTTCTGCACAGCAAGAGAAACCACCAACAGAGTGAATAGACAACCTACAATCTGGGAAAAATTTTTACAAGTTATTCCTCAGACAAAAGTGTACTATCTAGAAAACATGACGAATTTTAAAAAATCAGACCTCCAAAATTAAAGACCTAATCCAAATATGGACAGCTGAAATGGACATTTCTCAGATGAAGAAATGGAAACAGCAAATAAATATATGAAAAAATGTTCAACATCACTGGTCATTTGAGAGTTGCAAATGAAAACAACACTGAGAAAACAACACCTTACTCTGGAAAGAATGCCTGCTATCAAGAAATCAACCAATAACACATGTTGGTGGGCTTGTGGGGAAAAAGGGAACACTTCTCCATTATTGGTGGGAGTGAAGACTGGTGCAGCCACTGTAGAAATCAGTATGGGCATTCTCCAACAAAGTAGGATTAGAGGTCCCCTTTGACCCAGTTATTTCCCTGATGGGTGTCGTCCCAAAATAATTAAAAGCATCATACCACACCAATATATTTGCACCTACGTTTTTAGCGGCCAAATTTGTAATAGCTAATTCTTGGAAACAGCCCAAATGCCCATCAAATGGTGACTGGATATAGAAGATTTTTTTAATAAAATCGAGCACTACTCAACCATAAAAAATGGTAAACTAGAGACATTCATAGCTAAATGGATGCACCTTGAGACTGTACTATTAATGAGATAAATTGGACACACATGGATATATCACATTGTTTTTCTGATGTGAGAAACTTAAAATGTAAATAATGACCAAAATATATAATACATATTGTGAAATAGAAAGAAAATGTTTAAATGGAAAGGGGCACTAGAGATGGAGAAGACGGAAGGAAGGAGGGAAACAAGAAATGAAAGATAAAATGAAAATGAACCTTTTGTAAATAAGGAGAGGAAGAGTGATTGAAGGGAGGGGAGAAGAATGGGAGGAAATAAGAATCAAGATATACCATGTACAGATACAGATTCCCTATGATGAACTTGATCATTTTGTATATCTAAATTGTACAAATAAACTTAATTTTAAAAAGAATACTGAGAAAATCTAATGTCATTTATATTCCTGTTCCTAGATAATAGTATACTGATTATTTGAATAGCATCTCCTTCCATTTAATGCATTTATAGAGACTTATGTTTACCTACACCAGAGGTAATAGCAAATATAAATTATGTAACACTGTGCTTAACACATTAATAACTCAATGCATGTTAGCTAGGAACTTATTATAATAGTCATAATACTATTGCTCATTTCTTAAGTAGCAATTTTCCCTATTTGGACAATGGATGCAACCTTTCTAATGATTCCTTTTTAAAATAGTTATGTGAAGACACTTCTAATTATCTTATTTGTTTCTAAGAAACAACTTGTCTCTAATTATGTTACTGATTCTTTATAGGTGTTTGGGAAGTGTAACATCTTGATAAATAGTATCCTTAGGATCATAGAAAATGTTTGCAGAGGTACTGTCTGATATCTTAATTAGAGTTAAATGCATACATCATTGCTGTGATGTCTGAAACAAATTGATCTAAAGTAATGTTAATTACTTGCTGTTTGCAGTGTTGGAAACATGGATAGGATAAGGTAATAAAACTTAAGTTTAAGTATTTGAATCAGAGAGGAAAACTATCAGTGGTTCTGCTACCAACAATAGGCTGTGCCTTTCTATATTATCCATGGACCGATTTTATGGATTTGAGAAACAGCAAATGTTAAAAAACACTGATTAATTTTTATGTTCTTTTTTGCCATTACTGGAATTTTTTACACACCAAAAACTAGGATACTCAGCCCTGGTAGTAGAAAGAAAGATTAAAAGCATCAAGGAGATGAAATATCTGAAACAGATTATATGTTAATTAATTTTTTTAAAACAGCTACATTTATATTTCAGTGGTACAAATCTTGTATAGAATGTTTAAATCTCTGAGTTCTATGTGCAGTGCAGAGAAATATAAAACAATAAAACCAAAACCAACCATGTCAACCACTTTGTAATCATTATGGTGGTACTCTAGGAGAAGGAGTGGGAATAGGAGAAGGAGGAAGAGGAGGGACAGTGAGGAGGGGCACCTGTCATAATATAGTATTGATCCCAGGACAATATTATATACAAGTAGTACAGATAATCTCTTTTCTCCTTACACATGCAATGTAAATGGACATTTCATTGATCAAATGCTAATAACCTTGAAAATTCAGTAACACATTGTCAGATGAAGTAATATATTAATCAGTGTAGCAACATTGGTAGAAATGAGGGAAAATATATTACTGAGAATAATAGGGCATACCAAACAAAACAATACCAGTTAAAGGGTAAGAAAATTTTAAAATGTAAGGTAATGGATATTCTAATTGCCCTGACTTTATCACCATTCAGGTTACATGTGAATTAAAGCCTCACATTATGACACAGGGTTATTTACAAATGTTATGTCAATTTTAAAAAAAAATTAAAAATTGTGAAAAGAAATTATAAAATTAAATGAAGGTGTATAAATAACTTATATGGGTAAAAGTCCTGATATAGAACACTTCATGTTCATTAAAGTAAAAAGATTGTCTAACCCTTTTTGGATATTATGAATAGTCTGCACACATTTTGAGGAACATGATTTTTTCTTTGATTTGCAAAGAGGAAATTGTGGTTCATGAAGTGTACACACGGTAGTGATAATGAAATGATACGGGATTGATTCTGCATTTAGAATCAGGCCGTTCAAATTTTTATTTCTATTTTATTTGAAGTATTCCATCCTATGTTTTAGAATATAACATGAATACTGAAGACATCATTTAGCTATATATGGTGGCTATCATCATCTTCACATTCAAAATATTATAATGGATTAACCAGTATGTTTCTCAAATTTGGATTATAAAAAAACGGAAATTATCAGAAATTGAGGCCATCTAAATTATTGTGAATTCCTACCTTTAAGAGTATTTTATAGCAATTAAGAGGAAAGAAAACAATGGAGATCAGGGCATAAAATCTTCAGAAATTCAATTAAGACAAGCAGACATACTGAAATAATGAAATATTTTGATTAGAAAGCATATAAATCAAAGATACTTGGAATAACAGAATCACTAGATGATGTATGAATACCATGTGAGATTTGTTGTATAGATTTCAGAACACAATTGTTGAACTGAACACATAGATTTTGAGAGGCCATTGTTTCTATGCAGAGCTTGCAAATCATTAGGAAAGATGGACATGAAGTGCAGACAGTAAGACAATGTCAACCTGAGATGTAGAACCCAGGAGAAAGGACTCAATTTAAACCTCCAAGACGTAACTTCAAATCAGGGTATCTCCAGCAGAACACGAAGTCCTTGGTCATGAAGCTGGAACAGTGCTCGAGAAATGGAATGAAAAGTTTCTGGAGGAGATGGTGAATTTGTGAAGCATCTTACTGCCCATGATATCCAAGTGAGAGAGCAGATAAATAATGAGAATGTTTGTGCTTTGCAATGGTATCTATCATATGCACACACTTACCAGAACAAACGATAAATAGCTACTTCCTTCCATGTCCCTTGCAATGTGTACAGACTGTCCCTTGTGATTTACTTCCCCTGCTTATCTGGAACCGTGCAAAGGAAATTCTAAGAACCGATACTCTGCAAGCTAGTTTAATACAAATCAACTCCAAAAGTGATTTTTAAACACTACACAAAGTAAATATCTGGTACTTCAATCAACAATGGAATGTAGTACTTTTCTCAACTGCAAATTTTGCTCTGATTTAGCATTCTACAATTATGATATTAATCTATATTGCTCATCATTCCTAATCGCTTCTCCATGAAACCACAAAACAATATGATTTATATTTCCTAACCAATAAAAACACTGATATCTACATTGTAACTAATATTCCCTTTTTCCTGTATACCACTAGTTTTTGTAAATATATACATGTATTTGTTAATATTGATGTGTCCCATGTATTTGAGAGTGGCAGTGATAAAATGTTCATAAACTCTTGCTATTGTTTTCAAAGATGTTATATTTGAGAGTAATTGTACCTTACACTACAATGAGAGTAATTTTACGTTGTTTTTTGCCATAATTAAAAATGAAAAATTAATTATGAAACTTCCAATTGAACCTTCAGTAATTCTTATAAATTTTATAACTTTATGTTGAGATAATATTTTTCACATCCAACCTATTACCTTGCCTACTGGAAAAAAAAATCATCCATTCAATCTACAGCTGCAAGAGAAATGAAAGGAAAAAATGGAAGGGAAAAATAGGGAGTAACAATTGTATTTAGGCAACAGCATGATTATAATACCTTGGAAAGCTTTAGGCAACTGAAATTAATTAAAAGTAATATTCTTTAAAAATAGACTGTTCTCTTCTGAATTAAAAATAAGTCATCTTATTAAAAGTGGAATTTTTTAGCATTCAAGCTTAATTACTTTTGAAGGTGCCACCACAAATATTGCAGAATGTTATAAATTCACAAAGATCCCTTGGGGTGGTCTTGGGCTGTGAGCTCCTGGCAGAGGGGAATTCTCCAGAAGGTTAATTTTTATTTGAACCTAATCAATGCTTTTATATCCAGGTTGTTTTCTTGTATTTCTTTACAGAGTCTTATATTTATGACTTTTCTCAAAACTGTGTTTATTGTTCTGAAAGTAAATGAAAGGTGTTGACATCCGGCACTTCCCTAACTATGCCTGCTGTCAGATCAGAACAGTTATAATAAATGATGGGGAAACACTTGTCAGCTTTAAATGTGCTAGTTTCAACAACATGTCAACATTTCAGATTGCCACTTACTCATTCACAGATTTGAAATAGAACTATTGCAAATATTTTAAAAATTAGAATTTTTAAGAATACAAAGCTTGATACAATTATTAGAAAGTAGTTCTTCAATTACTTATGACAAGTGATAAGCAAAATTTATCCTTACTGGATAAGATAGCTCTAATGAGATAAGACACTCAATGTAACATTTTCTGTTGTGATAAATTTATTCCAACTCTCACTTTAAGAAAATTCATAATAATTTAGTTAAGAATTTATGAGTATTATCTCCAAAAACTTAGAGAGAGATTGAAGCATTACTGAATTTGGTGCCTATAGGCCTAATTATATAGATATAAAATGATTCTTATTATTTTAATGCCACCATAAAGAAAATAATTTTACTCTCATGTATCACAACTAAATAGGAATAATGAATAAAAGCAATAGAACTAATATATTAGAACTAATACCAAACAATAGAACTATACTAGAACTAATATCAAGAAATAGAGAGCACCCGCAAGGAAGCACCCCCACCGCCATCCCAGGCTCCCTAGGGCAGTGAAGCTCGGCAGGTCCCAGCACCCAGAAGGAAGCTCCCCACCTCCATCCCAAGCTCCTAGGGCAGAAAAGGTGAGCCGAGTGGGCTCCAGAAGCACCCCGCCCCATGGAAATGAGAATACACATAAACAAGCCTCAAAAACAGACTCCTGGATCACCTACAGCCACTTCAAAGGGAAACGAGATGGAACACTCTGATACTCAACCACTTGGACTCTCTCAACTGGCAACAAAAGAGGATCTGGGAAAAATGAAATCAGAAATAATTATTCAGATAACAGCAAAGACTGTGCTCATGGTGCAAGACATGATTAATAAATCTAGAGAGGACACAGATAAAAAAATAGAGTATCTGAAGAATATGATGGAATCTCAACATAGGGAACAAATGGAACCCATAAAACAGATACAAACAGATTTCCAAGAGACTAAAAACTCCATTGAAAGTCTGCGCAGAAGAATGAACCAATGTGAGGATAGAATTTCACATATAGAAGATAAGATTGCAATTAGTGGGGAGGAAAAGAAAAACTGCTTTAAAATTGTAAGGGAACACAAGAAATCAATCCAGCAGCTGCTAGACGATGCAAAGAAGAATAACATAAGACTGGTTGGAGTCAATGAAGAAACAGGAGTGCAGATGACATAAAAAAAATTCTTCACAGAAGTGATG
>NW_004624814.1:4070056-4083514 GCF_000247695.1 Heterocephalus glaber | reverse complement strand
TACTTCTTAGAAGTTGTCAAATTTATTTCAAAAAAGATTTTTGTAATATGCTTTCTATATCCTTTTAAATTGTAAAATCTGTGGTAATGTCTCCTAGATCTTGATATTGTAATTTAAAAAATTTATAATTGATATTGTGTAACAGGAAGAAAAGATCTAAAGGAACAGGGGAATTGGGAGGGGTAGAGGAAGGCAAAAAAGGGAAAGGACAAAATACGAGAAGAGGAAAAAAATGGAAACAAAATTTTTGCAAATAGGGATGGGTGGAGGGGTGAAGGGAGGGCAACGGAAGGGGAAGAAAGATTAGAATCAAGAAACTCATGTAATGGTACAAGATCCCAATGATGAATGTAACTGTATTTTATACCTAAAATGTACCAATAAAGTTAATGCAGAAAAGAAAGAAATAGACCTATTTAAAATGAATAATAACTCTAAAATCTCATACATATACATGGAGCATTTTCTTGGGCTTATATGGGACTCTCAGTATAAATATGTAAATATATTATTATAATAAATATTATTTATATACTACAGGTTAGGTTTAGGAGTATAATCCTTGAATTTACTAATAAAATTAAGTCAATCATACCTCAATTAAAAAGTTTTAAAAAATCATATTTATTTTAGTACCTTTCAACTTTGAATGGCATACTGAACAGTCTCCGATTTTCAGAGGCTGAGCTAAAAAGTGCTCATCAATTGCCTGCTCTGTGATATGTATGTACACGTTCGTATGCATCTTTGTCTGTGATATTCTAGTATCTTCACTATGTGTCTCTCTCCCAAGACCTCTTTGTAAGCTTTATATGGACAGAAGCAATGCTGTTTATTCAAGCTCAATACATCACTGGAGAAGAAATGAATAAAAGTTCATATTAAATGTAGAGTCAAAGCATGACTTAGTTCAAAATCTCCTAGCTGTAAATGCTTGCCCGTGTAACTAATCATATTTTTCTGATAATAATTTTATTCCAAATATTCCCAAGACAAAAAGTTCATGATATCAGTTTGGTTTACATATGGTTGGTTTTTCCCAAGTCAATTTTACAGTACTGATAAACTTCAGGAAAATATTTTTTATCATTGCATCAGATGGTAAAAATAAATTACATGAATAAAGAATTTTATTAATTTTACTTATAGTGCATACAGTAGACATTTGTTTTGTGAATAAATTACTGATTTCTATTGATTATTCATTTTTTAAAATAGAGCATAAATTGTGCTTAAATAGGGCCAACAGCAGAAAAGTCCATGACAATATTAAAAAAATTGAAGAATGTGAAAATGTGACCAACAAGACAAAAATTTGAGCAAGAGAGGAGGAATGCTGTAATGAGTTTAAAACATTAACAAAAAGGCACTTTTTTACTTAGATCAAATCTGCCTATATTGATGCTTATATATTAATATAAAGACAGTTTTAAATTAACACCATATTAAATATATTTTGAACCCATTCATTATTATTATCTATATTAACATTTCATTATATGTTGTTGCCTTTTATTATATGTTACAGAATCAAGTACATTGTAACTTTACCAGGATGCATTTCAGCCATAGTTTATTTATTTTAGTTCAGGAAGTGACTTTCAAAAACAGTACATATGAAATAAATTAATTTTTCTTCATAAATCTTCTCTTAGTTCTAATTTATAATTCTTTGGAAAAGTAAAAATTTACTTTTAATGGTTTTATGTATTTGTTTTATATTTCATTATTTCTACTTTTAGATATCTTAATCTTTCCAGTATATTTTACACTCCATTTTCTAAGTGAATACAGTAATAACAAGTTTTTATTTTCTTCTTTTTTATATAAGCATTTACTACTACATTTTTATTTATGCTACCATATGGTGCTGTATTACTAAACAGCTTCATAGGTAGTAGATCTGTTATCTGTTAATTGTAAGCAGGATTTTATCCCTATTATAATTTCTTCTTTCACCCATCAATTATTGTGGATTGCTTTCAATTCCCAATTACATAAACTGTGAGTTTTTAACATTATCTCTTATTTAACTGAATTAAAATTAGAAACAAAATCTTGGAGTATAATAACAGCAATCATTTATATAGCATTTATGTGTTTGCCATTGTTCCAAAATGTTTGCATATATTAGGAAATATAATAATCTTAATCATTATTACTATACAGTCACCACATCTATGTCACATTTTTCAGTATGGGTTTTAAAAGTTAGATGAAACTGTTAGAGAAGACTTGTTTAAAAATAACAGTCTCAAAGATGAATTCTAATAAGGTTCCTCAGCCTTTCTCTTGTTTATAAAAATATAAAAAAATTCTAAAGAGCATTCAAGTAAAAAGATGGAACAGAAATGGATGTGAAACAGGTATCTCATGCTGAGAAAATATCCATCTTGACTATGCTAATTTTCTCCATCACTAAGAATAGTAGTGTGTACCATAAATCAAAATGAGCATCATTTCATGTGGAAGGGAAAGTGATGTGGAACTGAAAACTTTGCTTTATTTGACAAAGTAAGTGAATTGTTAAATGAAATATCCACAGGCATATTAAACCTTGTGAATTAAAAAAAATCTGATTGTTAGAACTTAAATTTATTCAATAATCTTTTACTGTCAAATGCTTTTCCTCCCACCATAAATCTAGTTGTTGCCTACTTGCGCCTAAACTAATATGAAACAAAATGTTAGAAAAAAATATTACTTTGATCTTCATGAGTCAGCATTGCCAAATACTCTAGAGCAAGGCAAAGGATAGAAAGTTCTTCCAGAAATGAAAATGGAAGATGCAAGCATACATGTGAAGACCAAAGTTTTCTTTTACAATTATGATGGAGTTTTTTTTTCCTAGAATTTCAGCATCTCATACATGTGAGTATGCAATGAGATATTTTACAAACAAGGGATGGAAGGATTTATCAGTTAATTTTCATAGTCTAAAGAACATTATTTCAAAAATAAGTAAAACAGTTCTACCTCAAGCAAAAGATATTTAATTTGAATAGTCAAATTAGAAAGTTGGATAAAATTTCAATGAATGTTAATTCTTTTTGTATTTTCTTATGCTCATGCAAAAAAGGTTTATGTATGAAATTACAAAGAGACGCAGGGAAAGTGCTTCATGATGTTGGTGTTTTCAGTGTTTATTGTACATGATCTTGTATTAGCTTTTCTGTTGCTATGACACATTACCCTACACCTACAATTTAAGGGAGGAAAGCTTTAATTTAGCTTATGCTTTTAGAGATCAGTCCATGGTTGGCTGGCTCCAAGCTAGAAACATTGTGGTGGAAAGGCATAGTGGAACAAAGTTGCTTAGTTCATGATGCTGTGAAGTAGAGAAGGGATCGTGCCAGAGAGGAAGAGTCCAGGGACCAGACATAAACCCCAATGCCATGTGTGCTCCATGTAATCCCCTGGTGGCTCCCCAGCCAATCAAGTTGACAAAATCAAGTTCATCCATCACAAACCCCAAAAGCAAAAGGAAACAAAAAAAAATAGACAAGTAGGAGTGCAACTAAAAAAATTCTGCTCAGAAAAGGAAACAGTGAACAAAATGGAGAGATAAAGAATGGGAGAAAATATTTGCAAATTATGTATTCATCTGATAAAGAGTTTATATCCAAACTTCATAAGGAGCTTAAGCTACTCAATAGCAATAAAATAAATAACTTTATTAAACATTAGGTTAAATAACTGAATATGCATTCTTCACAAAGAAAGATGTACAAATGGGCAATAGGTATATGAATAATGTTCACTAATAATTAGGGAAATGTAAATTTAAACCACAAGGAGATATCACCTCACCTATCATAAAAAAGATAGATGATACTAAATTCTGGTGATCACGAGGAGAAATACAATATTTGCACATTTAGTGTGATTATAAATTAATACATCCATTATTGAAAACACTGTGAAATTTTCCATAGAATTGTCATGCAATGCAGTGATCCCTCTTTGGGGATTTTGAAGAGATATATGAACTCCCATATTCGTAGCAAGGATTTCCACAACAGCTGAGAAATGGAATCACTGTAATGTCCATCATGTGGTGAATGGATAAAGAAAATCTGGTACATATCAACAATGGATTGTGGGAAGGGGATTAAATAAACAATAAATAATATGATTATGGAGTTTCTCATTTCATAAATAAATAATAAATAATATGGTTATGGAGTTTCTTATTTCATGCAAAGATAACGCTCTAAAGTTAACTGTGTTGTGGGCTGCAGAACTCTGTGATTATCTTTAGAACTATTGTATTGTGTAATTTCCATGAGTGAATTAACAGACGTCTGAATTATATTTTAATAAAGACATTTCTAAGAAGTAAAGAGAATTGTTTTGGACAGTTTTTTTACTCATAATTATAAAATGTTCTCTTTTGTTTCTAAAGTTTGTTAATTGTAATGTGGATCTACTGAGATTTATTTAAATAATTTATGTGCAAAAAAGATAGTTTTTATCATTTCATATTTTCCAAAAATAATTTCCGTTTTTGAGAAATATAAGAATATCTTAAAAAAAATGAATTTATAAAGTTTTTGATATTTCAAGTAACTTTTCTAGAGTAATACATTTGAGAAGAATTAAAGTTAAAATCTAATCCAGTGTTTCTGTGGGTTGTGACCAGTATGTTTTAATTCTAATATTAACGTACTAAAGATCAAGTCAAAAATATTTGCATTTTAAAAACATCATTCATAGTGTTCATTCATCACAAGCATAGTATTTATAAATAAACCAAATAAATACAAACAACAATACAAAAGATGCATTATATTTGCTCAAAGGTTGATATCTTTGAAAGTAGAAATATTTACATTGTGTACCACTTAGTATTATTCTTTGTTTAATGAACTTTTATTTATGTTGATGTTAGTTTCTTATTATGACATGAACTACTCCTAATAGGTTTCTCTTCAAAATACAATTGTTTTGTGTAAATTTTCAGAGAAAATGGTTTAAAAGAAAGAATTTTTCTTAAAATTCTGAATGCTTAGATGGTGATAATAGAGATCAAGTAACAATTCACTGTTTTGTTTAATTTGTTATACAATCTTTTACCTCTAGAATCATCTAAAAATAATTTAGTAGTGAAATATTGCTCCAGGCTCTGACTATATTAGTTTCATATAAATCTTTAGTATTTTTTAGGCCTAATTAAAGAAAAACATTCATTTACTTTTCTCTCATAATGAACCAAGTGTTATATTTATTTCTAGGATATAATGATTTGGTTAAATTCACTTTTTGTGTTACACCTAATACATATTCCTGTTCCCTATAGAGGAGACTCATCAAAATTAATTAATCTAATCTGAAATGATCTGATATGTATTTCTTTCATCTTATTTGAATATACAGAAATATTCTTTGAAGGTTATTTTTAATTTATTAAAGTGACATATTTTTCAGTGTATTTTAGAATGGTATTATAATTTGCAAAGATGATTCTTTTTATTTCCAATACTATGTTTTCCTGTAGAGTTTGTATCATAATTTTATGAAATTAAAACCCATATCTATGGAAATTTCTCTACTAAATTCCAAAATCATAGTTATTGTGTGCAGGGTAGTGAAAGTTGTGGACACATCTATTTCTTTTCTCAAGTTTAAATGTAAATATTTCTTTATGGAATACCTTCATAATAGAAAGTGAAATTATCATCAAGTATTTGTTTCATAGCAATTATTCATTTTAATTTATAAAATTAATAAACATAAAAGCTAATTTTGATTGCCTGCACTAAATCAACATCTTAGAAGCACAACTATTTGACTATGAGTCATTTTCATTTTCCTGTCTACATTTCACACACCTTATTGAAAGAGACACAGACTGGTCATTGCTTGAATCTACCTTATTAATTATTCACCTTAATCGAACCATCCCTTTAGTATACTTTAATCTCATTTTCTCATATACAGAGCATGAAAGTAGCTTTGGCTGCATTGCATCTAAAACACCCTCACTTCAACTATTTACTGAAGATTTTGTTGTTGTTCTTTAGCTGTACATTTGTTGGAATCTTATAAAAATCTTCAGTGAATCCTTACTGCCAAATACTTCAACCTTGAATTCAAAAAATAACATTTTCTCAAGTTTGAATCCTTTCCATTATTTTCCCACATAGAAAACATGTTTCTGTGAAACTCTGCTACTTTATATTTTAAAATGTCATCACATTTTTCACTACTATTCTTTTGTCACATCATTACCCTTTAGTGTTAAACTGCTTGTTTACATATTTTCCTCTCTAAATTCTACTCTACTCTTCAAACTCTAACTAGCTTGAATATGCCTTATTTTAAAAATCCATTTCTAAGCATTTCAGGCAAAAGTGATTTTGTTTCTTCTCCAAATGCCTATGTAATTCAACCTCTGTCTACACTTATGAATGTATTATTCACTAGTACATAAAACCATGAAAGATACTGCTTATGTTTAATTTCTAGATTGATCTTAGATAAAGAACTATTTATGACAGTAGGTGTTAGAACAGAGGCAACTTGACATTGACTATATATATATATATATATGGAAATGCTATTTGTTTACTGAGAAAAGTAGGGAACTATAGGAAATTTTTTCCCAAAAACAGTTAATGGAATCCAAATGGTTAGATTTCTTCCTAGAGAGTTCTTATTTCATATCTTTATTTAGTTATGAATTGAAATTTATTAAGCACAGAAAATTTGTGTGGTACTACACACAACTCAAAAGAGAAGCATGATTCATATTCAATATGCTGGGCATATTTATACTATAAATAAGATAAAAATTAGGAATTATATATGTCAAAGTGGTATCTTCTTTGTCAGCCCCTTTATTTCCATACCTTCTATTTTTTCTTTAGTTTTGATCTTCTTTACTTTTAACTGGTTATATACCACAATGTCCAACTAGTTTCCTGATTCATATACTTCCCTCCACCTTTGTCTTTCCCAAGAATTTTGTATGCAAAGTTTGGTTTTAATTCAGATATTTTTTCTAATTAAAAACATGAAATAATTTCCAATAGCCATTAAGTAAGTTCTGCTATGGTGTGAATGTCCCCAGCAAAGCTCATATTGAAATTTATTCTCCATTATGAAGTATAAAGATCGATAACTGAGTAGGACACTTAAGAGTTTAAGTCATGAGAGCTTTGGCCCAGGAATGAACTCACCCATTAACTGATTAATGAGTTCATTTATTAATGAATTGATGGGTTCGTGGGTTGTCTTGAGACCAGATATTCTATAAAGTTCACTTTGACACTGTCTCCTGTGTCTGTTTTACCATGTGATGCCTTCTGCTGACTCAAGACTCTGGATAGAGCTCCCAGCAGCAAGCACTACATCACCAGATGTGGACCCCTCTAAATACAATTATAGCCAAAAAAACCTTTTCTGTTCTGTATAAGGTACTTAGGTAGTGCTGTTCAGGTACAGCAACAGAAAGTGGACTAAGACAACTCATTGGTAGATATATTATAAATGTTTATGTCTCTGTCAATCCAAGTAATTCCCCATGTATTTCTCAACAATTTGTGATTATTTTCAGTTCTTTTGGAAATGCTATACCTATTCTTCCTAGCCAATCACAGTGCTTTACCTCCATCTCCTCTTACTCTTTTGGTTACTCAACTGAAAAAGAATTTCATGAATCTTCCATCTGTTTAACACTCTCTTTCTAATCTGTCATTTTCAGTTTTGCCTAAAGAATCTCAAATGTATCTCACCTTAAGCAAACTAAACTAACTAAAAATAAGTAAGTAAAGATTTTAGAAGATTTGTCCCCTCTATAAATTATAGTTTCCTATAATTTATTTTTTCCTGTCTTATCTATTGAATTTAAGATCTTTATGCTGCATGTAATAAAAATCTTAAATTGGATTGAACAAAAAGAATATCTATTTCATGCATCTCAAAATAAGATGTAAGATGTACTTTAGGCTTGGCTTGACAGAAAATCTCAATAGAAGTGATCAGTTGCATTTTCTCTGGCAGTGTAGATAACTGATGCCCACAGGACAACCACTGCATAGTGATAAAATGGCTGTATGTCTCAGGTCACTGACCTCCATAGCTTGGGGAACACAATATGCATTTCAATTCTTAGAATATCAACATGTCAGTCATAGACAGTGACTCTGTATTGTTACCCGCCCACTCCTGGATCAGTTCCCTGACTATGCAAATGCTTACTTACTTGTGAATCCAAGACAACCCCTAGAACTGGAGTGAGATGACCATTTCTAAAAATGAAAGGTAGGAAAATTCCCCTGGAAAAAGCATTAAACTATTCACTATCTATTTTGATATAGGTATGTGGGAGCAAAGAACAGATACCTACAATATTAAGTAAGCAAATTAAATAATCTGGCTATATGGCACATTTCTCTTCTCATTAATACTTCAAAATGTGCTTTACTTTTAAATTCTATTGACTCATTGAAATTTATCCATCTAAATCTAACTTTGACTAATGTCCACTTTTAAAGCATCTATTCATTCAATAAATGTTAAGAGTATTCTATGTCCTTGTTACTGTCTATATGTACTTTGGATAGACTCATAAAGACAATATAGAAGAGTCTTTGTTCTGAGGAACCTGGCATCTTGGAAGTAAAAACAAGAAGCATTAGACATCCTAACTTAAAGAAAGGATAAAGTGTATAGAATTGTCTCAGGGGAACTTCGAATTTAATAAAATTATTAAGGTCTGTAGGATTATCAGTGTGGATTCCACTTAGTAAAACGAGAATGAATGAGAAAGAAGATTAATGATTTATGATGGAAAAATAGTATTTGCTTAAGAAGATGCAGGAAAACTATTAACATCAGCTTGCTATTAGAGCAAGTGAATGAAACAAACATTCAAAACAGGATTTGGAGTTATGGAAAATCCAACTGAAAACAGGCCATGAGTTACAGAGTGGGAAGTTTTCAGAATTTGGCAGGTTGGGAGAAATAAACTCCTCAGAAGTTGATTCAGAGCGTTTTGTGAATTACAGTGTGAAAAAAACAAACTGTAAGAAGAAAATATAAAGTCTCTTGCAGAGACATAAACAAGAGAAAGGAACATAGTGATATTAACGTTTGGACCTTCAGGGAGGATGGTAGCATGTGTTTGTAACTGTTAGAGTTAAGGCGGGAATGAATGTCTACGGCTCCTTAATCTCTTATAATAAAAAGAAAGGAGTCTTTAAAGATACATTTTAGTCTCATCACAAGGATACACATGTTTTTTGCTCAGAATATAGACAGAGAATGTATGTGTTAGTCAGCTTTGTGTTACTGTGACAAGATACCTCAGGAAATCAACTTGAAGAAAGATTTGTTTCAGTTTGCTGTTTCAGAGGTTTTCATCAGTAGTTACTTGGTTCTAATATATCAGAAAAATGTTGAAGAGCAAAGGTTCTAACTTCATGGCCTGGAAGCACAGCAAGAAAACTGACCTTTAAAACAAAGCCCTTTTCCCCAAATGATTTTGATATGAATTCATCAGATCTTAATATCGTCATTAATGGGTTAATCCATTAATGAAGGCAGAGCCCCAACGATCAAATTATCTCTCAAATATCCCTTTTATGAGCAGGTCTGAAATGATTCAAGAAGCAAGACTTAAAACATACAAGCTTTTATACAAACCATAATTATGTAAAAGCTTGGAAATGGGCAGAATTTATATCAAGTACATAAGTCCTGTCTCAATAAAATATCAATCCAATCACCACTAATCACTTGAAATCCCCCCTTTCTTATTTCTAAATTGTGTATTTTAGTTTTTCTCACTGTTTTATTAGTTGCTGCATTTCAGCTTCTTTCTATGTGAGTGTCTTTCCATATATTTTGTTATTATTCATGTTTAGATTCTGTGCCCCTTTTTTGCTATTAATTATCTTTAATATACCCTCATTTAAAAGAAAAAGGGCTGGGAATTTAGCTCAGTGGTTTTGCCACCTGCTGCGCAAGCGCAAGGACCCGAGTTCGATCCTCGGTACCAAAAATAAATAAATAAATAAATAAAAATAAATAAAAATAAATTTAAAAAAAAGAAAAGAAAAAGATTCTTTGCTTATCCTTCGGCTGCAACTTGGTAGCTTCCAATTTTAAATTTAAACTCCATTCCACCAGTTATTTACAAAAAAAAATTATTTCAAGCTAGTCATTCTACCAGACACAAATTCACTATACAGCATGCTTTTTCCATAGTACCTGTAATCAGGGTCTTAGGCACATTTATCTCTACCTTGACTGCTTTTCTCTTTCTTGCCACCCATTTATCTAAAAACTGTCACTTCACTCTTCAGCTACAGAAATTGTTTCCAAGCTAATTTCTAGAAACAGAAATAAAATAGCACAAAGCTAAATATTTATACCAGAAAAGACAAATATGCACCGAAAACAAAGATAGTGTAGAATATTTGGAAATATTGTAGCCTAAAAGCTACATTTTAATATACTGAATGAGATGTTTAAGAAGCATATGGAGATTCAGGAATGGCCTTCATTTTTTTTTTTTCATTTTATATACTGAAATGAATGGAGATGAAAAAATATTGTAAGGTAGAAAAGGTGATGCTACCTATGTCAAATAGCTAGGGTCATGGAAGCTACTTTTGTATTCTCCAGTCTAATATTGTAAGTTTTTAAAAATCATACTCTTATTGGAAAGCACAAAAGAATCTGAAAGTAATATAGAGCTTACCTTATCATCTGTCCTCAAATAATAATCCAATCACCTTTTAAAGTGTTCTTACTTTGGGCATGTATTGTCTGTTCAAATGTCTTAATTTACACATTTATTTTGAATTACATAATCTAAAAAGTCTATAGCAAAATGAACATATGCCAAAAAGAGTATGTTGCTTATCACACATTAAAGAAGTAATGTCCTCAAAATACAAGTTGTTCTGGAAAATATACAGTTTTCATTTAGTATCTCAATGAAAGTAAGACCAATAGTTAGTACCTTTCATTCATACTCATATAAATGTAGATTTAAAATTCTCTAAAGTATGACAATTGCCACTATTGATAAAAATTTGTAAAATTTAGATTTTTCTTTTCTATGTAGAGTTTAAGGAAAACAAATTTTTTATAAACACTTTAATTAATATTAACTTTGTAAAATGTTTCATTGATATGTACATTAAACACTATTACTAATTTTTATCTTAAGTGTGAAATATTATTAACACCATTAGTGCTCTAAGAATCTGAAAGTGTTTCTAAGGTTTACCAGGTGTTTCTTAGGGTTAATGTTTGAGAATGTCTTTGGAAGAATTATGTTTACAAAGTTATTAAGGATGTTAATTTAAAATTTTGATAGTATATTTCAAAATGTGTAGTCATAATGTCAAAACATTTTGTGAGATATATTATGGTAATGTGATTACTTCAAAATGCTAAGTGGGAATATAAAACCTAGAGAAAAGATTCTTCCACTTATCTATTATATGTTATATATATGTTGTTGAAATAAATCACATTATGTTTTAATTATGGTGCTTGTGCCTGAAGAAAAATATGTTAAAGGGCTCCGTGGTTCTGCCACCTGCACCACAAGCACAAGAGCCTGAATTCCATCCCTGGTACCCCCCCCCAAAAAGATAAACATGTTAAAAATAAAATCAGTATGTTTCAGATGATATTTAAGTAAATATGTTCTTGATTTTTAACAGAAATGTAAGATTTAATCATACTGATTGTGATATAAAAATATCCAAAGGGAATTGTAAAATGATGCTATGTTTGATATTTGAAAAATCTTGCAGTATTAAAGAGCTTTAAAATATTAAATATTGTGAGAAAAATATCTTTGGAACAGTATGTTGTAGCTAGACTATATGCAAATATTTAAAGCTTACATGAATGTGACAAAGATATTTACTTAAATGAGAATAGAAATATTTATAGGGTCCTGGGGATGTAGCTCAGTGGCACTGTGCCTGCCTGGCAAATGCACGGTCCTGAGTTCAATTCCTGGCACTGGAAAAAAAAATAAGGACAAACTGAGAATAGAAATATTTATGATAAATGAAAACTCATTTCAATCCTATATTCTGCCTTCATTCAAGCAGGCTACATAGATGCTAAATTCTTTTGAGGCAAGAAGCCAAATTTCAGTGCCATGATATTCTAATAAAGGAAGAAACAAAAAGGACAGCAAGTTTTAGAGACTATTTTCCCAAGTCAATTTTGTGGAGACCAACCAGGTTTTCTGTAGCTTCAGTGCAGTTGATTCGTTTTCCTGAGT
Organism: Heterocephalus glaber; assembly: GCF_000247695.1. Next base: position 4,071,255 of record NW_004624814.1, on the reverse strand, counting down.
CTCTAGAACACTTTTTAGATTATGAAAAATGTATTTGTAAATATTTTATTTTAAAAATTATATATGCATTTTTCAAAAATATAAGTGTAATAAAAGCTCTAAATCAATTATGTATATTTCTAAAAACCTTTTATTCTAATATATTTACAGATGCCAAAAATAGTATTTCTTAAATAGTATGAACATTTACATAAACAATAACATACATTTACATTTACATTTTATATATTCCATATATATGTGTGAACATATATATTACTACCCATGTAAATTATAAAGTGATAATTATTATCTAAACTCACAATCATAAAAAAGCAAACTAAAAATAATAAGAAATAACTAAATTAAAAAGCACAGGGTTCCTTTTATTTCTCTCCCTTTGACTTAATTATACAATCTAAGGTCATAAGCAACATGTATGACAATCCTGTTTCTCTCATTCTCCTATCCAACTTTATTCTATACCCATGTTATATACTTTACACACATCTCCTAACTCTCTTCTTTATCTAAATCAAGAAAAATTTTTGAATATTTACATTTAAATGGAAACTAAAGGGATAAATTAAGTAAATGTTAGATAGCATCCTAGAAGGACTCTGGAACAGGAATACACAAAAACAATACATTATCTAATAACTACTGAAATTGGAAAGAATTTCATACTCTCTTCAACACAATATATCAATCTTGGTTCAATAACTGTGACATAATGTAAGTTAGCAATTTTAGAAGAAACTGCATGTGAGGTGTGTAGAGAATTCCTGTGATATTTTTTCAACTTTTCTGAAAATATTTCACAGTTTTTAAATTTTTTCAAAGACAACAAACATGAACATACTGTGATGGTCTTGAAGAAAGAAGGATAACTATCTTTTGAACTCCCTTCCTCTTAAATCCAACACAGAGTTCAGATAAGTGCATGGCATATTCCTTCTCATCAGTAATGAAAAACAGTACTCTTAAGTTATCTGAGATTCTTTACTGCATAGTAGTTTTTGGACTTCACACAGGTAGCATGGTTCCAGGACTTGATCAGTTCCTATGTTAAGGTGTCTCCAGTCATCTAAGAGCTTAAAGATTTTTACTGGAAACTAGCAGAAGAGCAAATGGCAACAGTTTTCTATGAGTTAATTCATATAGATAAAAATTAGTCCTTCAATTTAAAACTTGAAGATCAGTTTCAATATATTAAAATA
>NW_004624814.1:3999379-4069251 GCF_000247695.1 Heterocephalus glaber | reverse complement strand
TTTTTTTTTTTTTTGGTACCAGGGATCAAACTCGGGACCTTGCACTTGTGAGACAGGCGACGGAACCACTGAGGTAAATCCCTGGCCCCTACAGTAGGGTTTTTATTCAGTAATTATACTGATTCTATAACTTTTGAAAAATTCAGATAACTCTTTTCTTAGATTACAATGATACTCTATTTCTATTCATGAAAATTATTTCCATTTTTCAGGATATCATATATACACAATATAGATACATGGGATATTTACTAAACTTTTATGTATAATTTTTGTTCAATTCTTATTACATCCTTGTTAATTTTTGTGTATTATTTTTTCCATATTCATCTTTTCATTCTGGTAAGGCTTTGCTTGTCATCATTGAGTATTCTAATAGTTGTCTTCTTAAATAATACTATTTATTTTTCTCTTCAGAGTATTTTCATCTCAGTTTTTCAATTTTTCTTTTTTCTGTCTCTTTTCTACTTTTATATGTTTTTATCATACCATTAATTTTATTTTTTATTTAAAATATTATCTGGCAATAATTTTCTGTTTTGAGGGAGCGTATTTTCTGGGTTGAGTCAACACTTCCTTAGCTAATTTTTTTTATTTTATTTGTCTTTTGTTCCTAAAGCAAAATGAGTTATGTTGTACCACATTGTGATTTTGCAGTATAAATATCCTTGGACCAATAGCCTCACCCACAACCCATTTTCAGGGTGCCTGCTCTCTCTGAGGAGCTTTCCCTCTAAATACTTTTCCTATTCTTAAAATACTCGACTGCATTTTTTTCTGTTACCCATTTTACAATATACAGTGTGCCTATTCTACACTTATTCACATGGTTAACTACTCCTAAGATAGCTGTCCTACTTTCCTTTTTGTCATCTTTGTGTGTCTAAATTATGGTCTTGTTCTCACTGAGATCTTCCTTCAGTTTTCACTTCTTTTCTTTATCTTGGCAGTCTTGTTTCTGTTTTTTCCTAATTTTGCATTCTCTATTTAGTAGATACGTTATAATGCAAAGATTTGTTCACGAAGGATGATTTGTTTATGCATATACAGTTGTAGCTTACACATCATTCTTCTGCCTTCTTGACCTTTGGGAAGGTAGAACCTGTCAGCCTCCTTCTTAGAATTTGTTGTTATTTCTTGAATGATCATTGATGACTATTTTTAGAGCTCTGATTAGCCACAAATTCCTTTCTGTTTTCTTCTACCAGTTTCCATATTGTTTTTACATGAGTTATTTGTTGGCTCTTGGTAGCCTGAACCTAATGTATAATGTATAAAGTATAATGGGCTTTTGCTTTTCACCATGATAGAGGCCATGCAGCAGGGTCCATAAATATACCCATTTTGGTAAATATAATTGATGTATAAGTGCATAGATAGAAGTTTAGTATGAAAAGATACAGGTTATTAATATGTTTGCCAAAGGAAGGTCTTGACAGAGGTTTGGAAAGGGATAGAAAGAAAGTTAAGTACTGTTATTTCCCCTTCTGACTCATCAAATCACTCAAATGTGATTTAAAATATCAGGCAAAAAAATAAAATAATAAAGCATGCTATATTAGAAAATATTTTAAATACAGTGGTGCCACAGTTCACGAACTTGATATTTTCCATGATTCTTGTGACAAGCCGAGTTGGACATGAACTGAATCAAATTCAGTGGTTAGTTCAACGTTGACCTTATGAGGAAACGTGATTTGGTTCTTGTCCAGTTCAGTTTGCCACCAGAATTGTGTGGAGAGAACTGAGTTCACCAAACAAAGCACCACAGCTCTTTGGTACTTTTTATGCAAGTGTAATTTCGATACCACTCTCCAGAAAAAAGAGTGGTGTGATCATTTTTAATGCAGATTACTGCTCTTCCTCTCCCATGTAACCAAGTCAAACATATTTTTCCATCCTCTGACAAAAATGCTTAGGTTAAATATTAAAATCAGCTTTCTTAAAGGAGATAAAGTTGCCAATATTTAATATATTCACTCTAATGAAAGTTTGGTATCTTTACTTTTAAAAATATTTCTATATATAAATATATACAAATGTTTGTACTTAATTGGGTAGCAAATTTTGCCACAGAGCAGCAGAGGAACCAAAGTACAAAAAGTAAAATGGCAAATTAATCTCTCATATGAAATATTCATATCTAATTAATTCACTGAAAAACAAACCAAAGGGCCAGGGATTTAGCTCAGTGGTGTTGCTGCCTGCCTTGCAAGCACAAGGTCCTGAGTTCATTCCATGGTACCAAAAAAAAAAAAAAAAAACAACCCACAAAACATTCTCTATTTCTTTTACACCTTCAAGACAAGCAAAAATGCATGTTTTAGTAGAGGTTGGTTGATTGCAAAATAGTTCCCATAGATCAAAATTTGATTTCTGGTATGTGCAATTCAATTAATCATTTATTATATCATGCACAGGTGTTCGTAAAGAAAGCATCATACTCTAGTGGAAAAGAGTAGCTATTCTCTCAAGACCATTCAAGTGAAAAATTACATTAGGGACAATGAAAAAGGATTAAATGTCCATAAGAGCTGTCTTTATGCCTTATGTTATAAGCAATAGAAATGACCCTTATGGTCCCTATGGTCCCTGCAATAATGCATAGTCCTTTCAAAACTGTTTGAAGACACTCAGCATTTCCAGAGAGCATAATATATCTGGGCAGATTAACTCTGGGCTCTCAGTATTGTTGAACAGTTCCTTTTTCTAGTGATTATGTTCTTTAAAATCCAAAAATTATTGTTTGAAACCCCTTCCCTCACCTCTCTAATGCTCTAGCACTATTTTGAATTGTGGTATATAATTTAATATCCTCCTTCACATAGAAAATTAAATTCCAAAATAACACGATTTGTACATATATCAAGACATTGGATGGTACCACATTAATACGTATACTTTTGATTTATCTATTCAGTTAAAATAAATTATAAATTTAATAAAAATCCATGAACCAGTAACAACTTCAATTCTAAATGTGTAAAACATATATTCTTACTTCAAAGTTAACTCCTTTTTTTATAGATAAAACAATTTCTTTCATCAGGTATGGCCCATTCTTTATTTTCTTTGTAGAGTAAATTTTGTAATGTTTTTTGTCTAAACACATCCTATCACTTCCTTCTATCCCACTGGTTATGTAATGCATTGCAAACAGAAATCCAGTTCTACCAGTCCACTGAAAGAGCTTTTTTTTGAAAGCCTTAATTACTTCCATGACATTAAATTGAATGAGAACATGTAAAACTTCATCTCAGGTGGCTCTTAATAATGTTTCATATGACTTACAAATCTTTCCTACTAAAAGTATAGTAATTTTTCTTTCTTTGAACTGACCACTCCTGATTTTCTCTTATCTTGCTCATTACTCGCATTTGCTTTCCTCTATTTATTTGTAAAGTGTTATTGTGTTTCATATCCTTGTCTTTGGTTCCTGAATGATTAATATACAATAGGGCTTTAAGCAGCCCATTTTTTCACTGGCATTGGAGCTCACTGGGCTAATTTAGGAATAATGATAGCAGTAATGTCATGAAATTCTGTCACCAAGATGATAATAGCATGATGTGATATGCATATATATTCTGACAATTTAACAAGTGCTTTCAACAAGAGAGCTGAATACCTTGATATGCATCTATTGTTGACGCAAGAAAGTATAAACTCTGCTCATTCAATACATGAAGAGATATTTTTAAATGAAACTGATTTTAGATGTTTTTATTGATGAGGTACTGGCCCATGACCTTAATCTCCATCACTTTAGTACAATAGATATTCTTCTGTATGTCATATTAGGTCTACTATAATCATAGTTATTTTATAATCATTATAGTTGTATTCTATTATAATCACATAGTTGTATTCTATTTCTAATTGATTTGTGTTGTTTAAATTTATATATCCTATATGACATGTTCACTATTACCCAGGTTCAACACTAAGGTCCATAAATTAAGACCTGAATTTCTCTTGTTACCTCGTATTTCACTCATTATTTCCGCATCTCTGCCACAGTAGACTACATTCTCAGATCTGAGTCCAGGGGTAGTTATATTTTTGATAAATCTTAATTCTTAGATTTAGAATAATCAACTGATTATTAACCTTTCTTCTCAAGTTATAAAATGTGACTATAGCTAATTAAGATCATCTGTGGAAGTGAATAATTTCATGCGACATAATGCTTTATGACTTGAAAGAGCTTGTTATTATCACTTGGAAATATTTTCGTGGTTTTTCTTAATTCCTTAATGAATTCTGGTAAGTGCTTCTATAGTAAGCACTGCAAACTATCTCTTGTCTGTCTTGATTTGTTTTTTAAATTAATTTTAATAAAGTGCTTTCATTTCATAGTTCTTTAAAATTAACATAATTACATGGTATTTATACTTTTTTTCCATATCCATATACTCGTATGGTCAAATTCCTTCACTTTCTAAGAAAAGTTTTTATTTAATGTAGCACATATAAGATGAATAGAGTATGAGCGTTTATGTCCCGAAATTTCAATTGCTGAGTGGAGTAGGAAGAGTTTGAAATGTCTGAAGAGCCAGCCAAACCAAGAATGAATCTCTAATCATATATATGAAAAGGAATCCTTGGAGAACTTCAGTGGAAATATAATCCTACAATACACATTTTGGTGTAAATTTCAGCCCTTTACTTTGTACCTTGTCTCTTAGCTACCTGTTACATACTATCCCACTGAACCCTTTGCTGTTTTTCAACTGCACCGAACACTCCCACTGTTTCTTGCCCTCTTTATGCCTTTGCCTGAAATGTGCTTCTAGAACATCTTAGTTACTAGTTTACTTCCTTGGAATCTTCATTCAAATACTTCCACATCAAATGAACAGGCTTCTTTTTTGATCACTTTATTATATAGTGCAACCCCCTACCAAATATGTAGTCTTTCTCCTTTATCAATTTATTCTAGCACTTCACAATACGTATTGACATCTGACACAGCATAATTGTCTGTTTTATTTATTTTTTCTTTCTCCATATCACATATCAGTAAAAAAAAAAAGCTCTTTGAAGACAGAAACAGTATGTTCATTGTTCATTCTTGTACCCCAGCTCCTGCAGAATGCATGGGCCATACCATACATTTAGTAAACTTTAATGAATGAGTAAAATAATCCTCAAAGCCACTAACATAAACATCAACAAGACTAGCAGGAAGTCATCTTTCAGGGAAGAGATCAAGAATTCAGATATTTTTGATGGTAAGTGAAATTCCTAATATGGGAACTGACCCTCAACAAATGGTCTTTGACTTTGAGAGATTTGTTGTTCTCCTTTGCATGTAAGCAGAGATTGTGGATTAATATGCATGTACCCCTTAACTGTTCTTCAGTGCCACTGAATTTATTTACATTCTGAAGAGAGGTGGGAAATTAGGGTACAGATGAGTGCTTGTACAATTCTAGCAACAACATTAGGAGCCCTGGCATTCAACCCTTCGTGAATAATAATAACAAAGTTTAGGGGTGAAGTTTCACTATTATTATCATCTAACTCAATCTTTTCTTTGCTATGAAATTCTAATAAGTTTTCATTATACAAAAATAGAACAAATGTTGATATTCAAAGTACTTTCTAATAGCTATTTCTGTGGACTATTATCATTTCTCTAAAAAAAGCAATATAAGCAGAACTGAAAATATGTGTGCGTGTGTGTGTGTGTGTGTGTGTGTGTGTAATTCCCATGAGCCACCTGTATAAAACAGATGTAGGCTTCTGGTCCTTCTTGACAGACAACATTTTAAAAAGAAGTACAACAATCAAAAGTATACTTAAACTCAACTGAAGAATCAGGCTATCAGTCACCTGTTACTTATCCTCAGAGCTTTAAGGTTTTAGTTTGATAAGATGAAAATGTTAACAGCCAGATTTTCTAAACAATTAATTGCTCAGGACTGAAATCAACATATCATGTTTTATCATACCATATGTTACACATAAGTTCACCCAAATTACTGTGATTATTTTTACTTTCTTTTCTTCTCAAATGCAGTAGAATTAAGAATATTGTACCACATTCAGATACATCAACTGAAATTAGTTGCAGATACACTGCCAAAATGATACACATTATAAGGCATCTAATTTTGAAACATTTTTATTGGCAAAGATTGTGAAAAGACTTATTAGCAAACCATGTTCAGCTCTATGTACTAAACATTAAACTCAGCATAAAATTGCATGAAAAAATCTAACTAAAATCAGAAAGCAGATGGTGACATTGGTAGACAAACACAATATTGCAATGAAGACCTTGTAATAGCTGATCTAAACATGGCACTGTCCCTGTCTGCCTAGACATCAGGCTGTAATTGGCATTTAAAAGTTCCCTTGATACTATGATCATTATTTCCTGGAAAGTAGTTTTCTATAATAATCATACAGAAAGAGTAGATATGTACTTTCTATGATGGTAATACTGAAAAATTTAGGGCTTTATAACCAATATTTGAATGTTTTCAAATATTCTATGACTATTTGATAAATAAAAATAGCCAAAATAATTTTCATTACCTGTGCCTGGTTATGCAGTCTAACATCATGTGGGTACAAATTCTCAGCCACTTCGTGCCTCAGTGTGATTATTCAGTTTTGGGGATGAGTCCATGACTACTACACAGATTTTGTAACTAAAATGGAGAAAAATCACAGCCAGCCATCCTTTAAGACTTTTGCATGACAGTAATTCTCAGAATGTGGCACAAATAGTATTTGAGCAATAAACTGTATGTTTTAATGTACATAATTTAAGTTCAGAAACATTGCTTTGTGAGGTTTCTGTCATTTCTAAAAGTAGTTATTGTAACTACTCCTCTATAAATTTTATTTTATTGTGAAGACATCATTTTCATTGATATATTTTTAAAACCAATAATGATTTACGTAATAGAAAATATATTTAATGCATTTTTTCCCAATATCTAATGTTCCTGAAACTCAAAATTCATTCTCTATGTAACTATGAAGCACTGCATAGTTCAATATTAAGTGATAACCACCTCTACTTCCCTAGGGAAATTATGTTAGAAATAAAAACTTATAGAAGAAATTATCAAGGGCATATAGACATAAAAAGAAAGTCAATAAAATTTTGAGGCACAAGTAAGTACTCAAAGAGAAAAATTATGTTGATTATTCTCTAATACAACATGCATTTTCCCCATGAACACTTTGTATTTTAATGAGAAAGTACATTATTTATGGTAAGCATTAAACAATGGATGAATATATAGTGAAAACACTCAGTAGCTTCCTTAGTTCTTCATATACTGCCTTATGAAGCTGTCTCATAATTTTTTCAATGTTCATATTATAATAAGTTTAGAAACTTTAATAGAACTATGTATTCCTTAATATTGCTTGAGTGTTTAATATTTTTGAGATTCAATATAATTTACACTAAGATGAAAAAAGAAAAAAGATATTATAAATCATTTAATATGTATTTTAAAATATCTGATATTTTAAAATTTCAATAAATTATAAATTACAAAGTATCAATACAAAATAATTTATATGTCTTTTGGATTTAGCATTAACATATCTTTCTTAACTAAAGAAAATGATCTTTTGTATTGGATAATGTTTGTCTGGATTTCAGAAAAGAATAATTTCTAATGTGAGAAATCCATTCATGTTTTTAAATATGCAAAGATAAAAAAGGCACTAAATTATTTAAATAATATTGTTTGACTTCTTCTTCTTCTTCCTTCCCCTTTGCCCCTTTTCAGAGAAATGATCTTTGATTTCTTTCATTAGGTTGATTCCTAGGTATTTCAGTTTTTTGGATGCTATTGTGAAAGGAATTATTTGCCCTATTTCTCTCTCAGTGAGTCTGTCATTTGTGTAGAGGAAAGCTATTGATTTTTGTGTGTTGACCTTGCAACCAGCTACTTTTCCGAATTTGGTTGTTAAGTCCAGAAGACTTTTGGTGGAGTTCTTGGGGTCTTCTATATAGAGTATCATGTCATCTGCAAATAATGACAATTTGACTTCTTCATTTCCTATCTTTATTTCTTTTATTTCTTTCTCTTGTCTAATTGTCGTGGCTAATGTTTCCAGAACTATATGAAGTGGGAGGGCTAGGGGAAAGGATAGAAAGGAATGGGATTAATATGAGAAAATGGAAAAATAGGAACAAAATCTTTGTAAATAGGGAGGAATGGAGAGGTTGAAGGGAGGGCTGGGCAAGGGTGAAAAATAAGAACCAAGAGAGATTATGTAAAGGTGCAAATTTCCAATGATGTATGTCATTATATTGTATACCTAAAATGTACCAATTATTAGAATGAATAATCGATAATGCAAAATAAGAAGAAAAGGTCCAAAGGGGTAGGGGTAGTGGGAGGGGAAGGGGAAAGGAAAGAAGGGAAAGGAAAAATGATGAGAAATGGAAAAAATGGAAATAAAGTCTTTGTAAATAGGGAAGGGTGGAGGGGGTGAAGGGTGGGCTAGGAATGGGGAAAAAATAAGAACCAAGATGCATTATGTAAAGGTACAGTTCCCAATGAGAAATGTAATTGTGTTGTATACCTATAATGTACCAATAAAAGAATTTTATAAAGTGCAAAAAAAAAAAAGAAAAGGATTCCTTAAGCTTTCTTGCTAAATCACATTCACATATGCTGACTTGATAGGCAAAGTGTTTAACCTGGTTACTCCATGACAAAGCATGTACAAAAGAAATTAATAAGCTTGCCCAACAGACCATTGAGTTAATAAATGGGTTTTTAAAGTTATTTAATAAAGAGTAGAGTGTGTATTTATTTTTTCTAGCAATTGTGGTCAAAGTTATATTTCCTACTTTCATATGTGAAAAGTGGTATGTGACATCTTTTTTTTTCTATCAGTTTATTTAAATTATAGCAAACTCTGGCATTATGTGGAACATTTCTCATTGTTTGGGCCTGAATAAACTAATTCTAACCCCCCCAAAAAAGATAATAATATTATTTGAATAGTTCTAATAATGGTTCTCTCTTACCATTCATTCATACTGGCTACCAAGAGAAGGGTATGTAAACTTATAATATTTCTGAGAGATAAACATTAAACTTGATAGAACAAGCTTTTAAGTTAAACTAGCTTCGTAATTATCCCAGCTTCAGTCCTATCTTTTCTAGGGCACTCAATGGGCATATAAAGTAATTAATTCTCCTCTTATTTGGGTGGTATATTTTTGTTCTTAATTTGTAATACCCAAAATGCCTTTTAACTTTTAAGTCTTGATTTTAATTGGTATTTTATTCTATTTTAAATTTTCAAATACTATATATAACCAACATGAAAGTTTTTTATTCTTATAAATTTCAAACGTTATATTTCTCAAATTTCATTGTAAGTGTATTGTTTCCGTCCTCCTTGACGGTATTCTCCATCATCTCCCCATTGCTAGTTCAAAGTGACAATTATTTTTCTAGCTTTTGTAAGTCCTTCTTTCTTAACTATACCTTTATTGTACTTTATAAAGAATATTATTTTAGGATACTCCAAGTCTAGTCAACTATACATTAATACTTTGTGGTCTAACAAATTCCTTTAAGAAGTTAATATTTATGTTTTTATTTATTTCTAGAAGAGATAACATTGACAATTTAGTATTTATAAGTAAATAAAGTCCCTCCAGGGCCTGAGATTTAGCTCAGTGGTTCCAGGGCCTGTCTTGCAAGCGTAAGGTCCTGAGTTCAATTCCCTGTACCAAAAAAAAAAAAAAAAAATCCCTCCAATAAGTTCTGTCACTTAAATAAAAATGTATAAACTTATTTATATATTAACAGGTTTTTAAACATTTTGACAACTAAAATAAATAAGCTACACAATTTGAAAACTTATAGTCCTTGTAGTCAGGACAAATTATATTATACCAAACAATCAAAGTAAAAGTACATAATCTCTCTATTCTAGGCTAATGATCTCTATTCTGGGCTGTTCCTTGCTTAGTCATACTTTCAGCTAAGCTTCTTATTGTAAGTCAAACTTTTGATCTAGCATTCTTAAATGATATTTGGTCTTACTAAGCATTTAAAATATTAATTTGTTCTCACCATTCTAAACTTATTACATTAGAAGAAAAATTATTTATCTTACTCTACATAAGCCAAGTTGCAGAATAAAATATATACATACATTTGGTTGCAAGGTAACTTTTACTTTCTGTAACTTTAAAGTGTGCATTGAATAAATTAAACTATATGTGTACATGTATGTGTGTATTCTCTTTGCTTCACTGACAATATTGCTGCCCTCAAGTTTGTGTTATGCCATCTATGTACATATTTGTGTACAAATCTCTTGAATTTTTCAAAATTATGGCTTTAAAATATACAAATAGTTAACCTAATGCTAATTTCTTGATATCTGAGACTATATCTAGTTTGTGCTCTCATTGGATGTAGTTTCTAACACAGAAATTAGGATGTAAGAGATATTCAAAAATTATTTAATGAATAAAAGTTTAAGCTTAAGTAATATGCATGCTACATAGTGGAAAGACCTGTAAAACAATTTCCTTTTGCCTACCAGTTAATTAGAGAATAGTCATCTTTTTTAAAAATATAGTTTTCTAGTTTCTATAGTAGGTTCATTGTACTTTTACAAATACAAAATAATACATCCAAACTTTAACTTTATAAAGTATACTTTATAGGAATTAAAATCTAAAGTACCTGAAATGCTAATTATAGATATATTAAAATATTTCCTTGAAAATTTAAAAGTAGCGAATAAATGTTGTATTTATTTATATAATTTTATAATCATTGCCAAACAATTTTGTTCTTTCTAGAATTAGAATACTAATGCTTGTTTGTTGGCTTAAATCTCAGATGTATCCTTTTTCATTAGGGGCACATTTCACAATAAATACACACATATTGATACTGGAATAATATTTAATCAAAAGCCCATAAGATATTAGACTATCTGAAGGAAATGTAGAACAAAACCTCACATCTATATTGACTGAAGGGCATATGTTTATTGATAAAGTGTGAAGTGTAAAAACTCTCCATTATATAATTAATTCTCTCTAACCTCTCTCTTTCTCATTTGTCTCTCTTTACATGTTGAAATATATGTACCATATACAATCAAATCATAACTTAATCACAACCAACATAATCCTCTGTTGTATACACAATAACTTATGTGACATAAAATCAATATTAGCAATAAAATTTCCATGAAAATAAGGTTAGGAGGGATGTGCCACAACAGCGATTGTCTCATGGGCATTTTAACCATGAATTTCTGAAACTCTGTATTTTCTATAAGCAACACAGACTGCTTTTGTAATATCTAATTCTAAGTCTTTTAACAAGAAAATCCATTTAATACTCATTCTGTATGCAATATAATTTTAAAGTATTTGCTATTAGTTTGAATGGGGTGAAAGAACATTTAAAATCAATGTAAAATTATATTTTATGAGAATTTCCTCTTGCTTTTTTGTTTGTTTTTGTTCTTGACTGTTCACAAATGGAGCCATGTTGGAAAGGATAGAAATTAAATGTAAGACAAGAAATAAAAAGTTGTGGATTTGAATAATTGAAAAGTGTGGGTAAAACAGGACATAGAAGCAAATAGAGCCAAGATCTGGTTCTGGTTTGTATGTAATTTAGCAGCTGTTGGATCCAACTTGTGTGGTGGCTGCTTTTGTGAGGGCATCCCTGAGTCTAAGGTGCACCTTGTCCACTCTGTCTCCTGTTTCTGATACTGTCCACCCCATGACCAGGTCTGCTACCTTTGCTTCCACTGCATTTTTCATATCACCCATCTATGCTGCTTTCTTCTCATACTTTCTAATTATTTTCCAAAGTAGTTATTCATGTACTGTATTTTTTGTCAACTCAATTAGTTTATTGTTTGTTTCTTCTTAAAGCTTGCTGAACATTTCATTGGTCAAATCTTTTCCCTCTTTCATTAAATCCTCTTTGATCTCAGTACACATTCATTTGCTTATGTTTCTTTTTATCCATTCAAACATTTAGAACATTTTAAAAAATTTTATTGATATATTTTAGGTATATAATATAATGACATTCATCACTGGAAACATCATGGTTCTTATTTTTTCTCCATTTTTCTGCCCTCCTTTCAACCCTTCCACCCCTCCCTATTTACAAAGTATTTGTTTCTATTTTTTTCATTTTCTCATATTAATTCCATTTCCTTCTTTTTTTTCCAACCCCTCCCACTTGCCCTTCCCCTTTGCCCCTTTTCTTCCTATTTCACATTATCTATTATACCTTCTGATCTTTATTTACACTTTTAGTTTCTCACACCAGAGAAAGTATTTGGTATTTACACGTGTGTCCTATTTATTTCACTTTAGAGTATGGCCTCAATATGCATCCATTTAGCTATAAATGTCTCTAGTTTCTCATTATTTATGGCTGAATAGTACTCCATTTTATTAAACACACACACACACACACACACACACATCTTCTTTAACCAGTTTCCAGTTGATGGGCAATCGGGCTGTTTCCAAGTTTTAGCTATTACAAACTGTGCCACTATCAACATGGGTGCACATATATCGTTGATATGATTCTTTTAATTCTTTTGGGAAGATGCCCAGTTTGACCATTTGTTTTTCAGTTCTTTGTGTATAGCTTCTTCTGCTTGTGTCTGAGAGATCAGATTTTGGGGACTTAGGAGTTTTGGAGGCACCTTGTTGCCTTGCTTTCTCATGTTTCTATTGTTTTTGCAGTTAGGGTGGAAAAACTCTGTCATTTATGTGGAGATCTTAGTTAGGTCCAGTCTCCCTGTGATGTGTCCTTAGGTCTGACTCTTCGATATTTTTTAAAGCCTTCTTAGTGTCCAATCTTCTTTTAGGGGCTTGATCCCCAGCACCATTCAGAGAAGAGAAATGAGCCACAGTAATGTTGCCAATAGAGACAAACCAGATATTGGCATACAGTGAAAACCAATTAATTGAAAATAAAAGTTAATCACATTAATTGACACACAAAATATTTTGTCAAAATAACAGTCTACACATAACAAGAATAATTCACTCTATCAGTGTATTATTTTTTGTCTTCAGCTTTAATCAGAAAAAATATTTTATATTTAATTAAGAGTAACATTAATCAAACAAATGATTATAATAGGGAAGATTGGTGAGTGACCTATTACTTTTTAATAACAATGTTAACTCTAGTAATACTGTTTTTTAGATCCCAAATAACTTTCTCCTAGGTCTCTGGTGTCTTTAGTGAGTTCATCTGTGTGGAGTGTTCTGTGAAAATTAATTGCCACTGTTATCTTATGTTGTTCTGTAGTCAGGCAAACATGTGACAGGTTATCATGCATGAGAAAATGTGCACAACTCAAGGTGAGGGCTACAAAGATGGAAAGTACATCACTTATGCCTTCAGGAGCTCATTTTAGGTGGCAAAAGACAAGCAAAGATATATCAGTTTCAATGTAATATAAAGATAGTGATTGAAGGCAGTGTAGAGTTAAGGAGGTGAGCATGAGCAGTCAGGTTGCAACATGAGAGAAATAACCCACTATGGATCTTTAGAAACAAGAGAGATTTAGAAAAAAAAGAAGTCAAAAATGACATATAAGACAGTGAAAAATGATACACAAAACAAAATGACCACCTCAAAGTACGTCCTGAGCAGAATAAGAAAAGAGCAGCGCAGGTTTGAACTGTAAAATACAAGTTTAGGTGAGGTGACGAATGTAGGACATTGAATGCCAATCATTAAACGATCTGTTTTTAAATTTGTATAACTCATAATTTTTTTATTCATTAAGTTTATTGTTACATTTTAGGTATACAATACAATTAGATTCATCATTGGGAATTTGTACCTTTACGTGATGTATCTTGGTTCTCATTTTTATCCCCATTCCCCTGCTCTTCCTTCATCACTTCCAACCTTCCCCACTTATAGACTTCTTTTCCATTTTTTCCTTTTCTTACAGTTTTTCCTTTCCCCAACCCCTCACACTTAAACCTTTTCCTTTGTCCCTTTTCTTCCTATTTCACATTATCTATTAGACCTTTTGATCATTATTTACACTTTTAGATTCTCAGACCAGAGAAACTATTCGTTATTTACACATGTGTGTCCTATTTGTTTCACTTAAGAGTATGGGATCAATGTCCATCCATTTAGCTATAAATGTCTCTAGTTCCTCATTCTTTATGGCTGAGTGGTACTATATTTTATTAAAAAAAAAAACCACTTTTTTTTGTGTGTGTACCAGGGATTGAACTCGCGACCTTGCACTTTCGAGGTAGGCAGTGGAACCACTGAGCTAAATCCCTGGCCCCTCAACTACAACTTCTTTATCCAGCCTCCAGTTGATGGGCAATTGGGCTGTTTCCAAGTTTTAGCTGTTACAAACTGTGGCGCTATAAAAGTGGATGCTCATATATAGCTGTGGTATGATTCTTTTAATTCTTTTGGGAAGATACCCAGAAGGGGAATAGCTGGGTCAAATGGGACCTCTAACCCTAATTCCATAACATTGAAGCTCAGTATCTACCATGCTGTTTTCCTTCTAGTATTTACCTACCAATTTAATTCACCTGTCATTTTGTATTTGGCAAAAGTCTTACCATTTTATCACTTCTCAGACAAACATCTCTATCTTTTCATATTTAGTTTAATTGTAATATTTCTTCTGGTTGTTTCGGGGAAAATGAGGTGTTTTCTGGACAGCCTAAACTGGTGTCTCCTCATCTTTACTACTTCTTCAGTTTAAGGGAAAGGCAAGGCTCAGGACTTGTTTCCACTTCGTGGTCACTCTTAGTTTTGTGTTATTAATTTCCTCGTGCTTAAAGCTGCACATAAACAGTAGACAGTACACCCAACACAACTGGTTAGCTGCTTAAGTGTAGGTGAAGAATTTCAAAATTAATGTATCCAAACCCAGTCACTAATACTCCATAGATCTGTTGTTTTACTTTCACGTTCAATTGACAACTGCCATTTGTTAGTTCCTCACCTCATTATTTTTGTTATATTTAATTCTCTGTCACTGTGTCTCTTTCTCTTCTCTCTGTGTCACACACACACACACACACAAAACCACACTTCCACATCTGCCTTATATAGAGATTCTGTCAGCTTTTCTTTTAAAATACAGTAACTCCAAATAGTGTTTTCTATTATGCATTCCAATCCTCACCACTTTGCAACTATGTCATTTATCTCACATAGCCAAAGTTTTACTGCAGAAAAAAGTGAATTATCATAAATTCTTATTTCAGGGGCCCTAAGAATTATAAGATACTCATAATCAATCCTGGTCCAAACTTCTGTTATTTGTTTAATCCAGTTTCCTCACAGTAGCTGCAGCATGCAATTAAAACTCCAAGCCATTTCATGGCACTAGTATTTCAAAGTTCCTACTTTAATTACTTCTTTTCTCCCGAATTATAATCTAAATTTAATGAACATGGGTAACTTTATTATCTACTAACCACTCTCCAGAAGATGTGTTCATTCAACAGAAGGTAAGCACTCAGTAAATATTTTCAAATAATAGAGTCAACTAATGCTATTTGTCTTTCCATATATTTTTTAGAATTACAAAATGATATATCTTTATTTAAGAAAGTAAACTGACAAGGAAAGTTAACTTTGCTTTTGCTATAGCTTAATTAGCTCTACTAGTATACATTTAATATGCCACACTTTAAGCATTTCCTAAACTTTAAAATAAAATGCGTGGGACTTAAATACTCTTTAATTTTACTCAAGAAACAAAAGATATATATATATATATATAGATATATATATATATATACTTTCTATATCTATGAATACTGTTTAAATTAATTCTTTATGTGCTTTTAAAATAAATCCAATTCAGTGATAATATTTTTGAAAATATTAACTACTACTTTTGGAATGTAATTGTATTCCATTGGATAGATTTCCAAATAAAGCAACATTAGCAGTGCAATATTCTCATAAACATTTTAAATTTAAGTGGTTAAATCAAATTTCATTCAGTTCATAATTTCATCCAAGTGCAATAAATCCTACTTGGATTTTGTGGGATTTTCATTGAGTTGATATATATTTGAATCAGAAATTTGTACTATACTTGCTAATTTATCTTTTTTTCCCCCATTAACTTTATTGGTACATTTTAGGTATAAAATACAGTTACATTCATCATTGGGATCTTGTACCATTACATGAGTCTCTTGGTTCTTATTTTTTTCCCCCCTTCCCTTGCCTTCCCTTCACCCCCCCCACACTTCCCTATTTGCAAAGATCTTGTTTCCATTTTTTTCCTCTTCTCATATTTTTTCTTTCCCTTTTTTCCCTTCCTCTACCCCTCCCAATTCCCCTGCTCTTTTAGACCTTTTCTTCCTGTTACACAATATCAGTTATACATTTTTAAAATTACAATATTAAGATCTAGGAGACATTACCACAGATTTTACAGAATTTAAAAGGATATAGAAAGCATATTACAAAAATCTGTTTCAAAATAAATTTGACAACTTCTAAGAAGTATCTTGGAAGACAAATTCATGAAACTAACTCTGGAGGAAATATAAACTTTGAATAACACCTATTAAAGAAAGTATATTCCTAGCTTGAAAACCTACCTATATGACAACAGCAGCCTCATAAACATTTTAACTGATAAATTATATCAAACAATTAAAGCAGATAAAAGAAGGAACACTTCTCTCATTTTAGGAACTGAACATTGTGCTAATCCTAAAACTGGATAAAGATAATAGAAGAAAAAAGTATGAACATAGATAGAAATTTAACAAAACAAACTATTAGAAATCAGATCTGGCAGTATGTAGAAAGTGGTTTTGTTATAGGGATGGCAGTGTTGGTTCAGCATTGGAAGATCCACCCCCAAAAGTCATCATTTTATTGTCAATTTATCTTTACAATGCTTTGGGTGGTTGTTTTATTCTGCAGTTTATTCATTATAGCTTAGCTCTGCTACTAAAATTTTGCTGTTGAAAGCTTCAAATATTTTCTAAATTTAAAAAAATTCCTTATAAACAAATACCTACTCCTTAAAATTTGGAAAATATGTTAACACTGGAAGAGGATCTGGGGAAGTGGAAAGAGGAAAGTTGGGGAGGAGGGGAAATAGCAATGATAAAGATATGATATATACATGTGCCAGTTTCTCAAAATGAATAAATCATTATGCAATGCAACTATCCCTAACAATAAAAATATGCCTGTATTTTAAAAGTAAAAAGATCCTCATCTTTTAACTACTTTCTCATGGTTTCCAGTTTGTTCTCATGTACAAAATTATTTTTTTGATTTAGACAAATATTTAATTGTTCATATAAAGGAAATGTTTATTATTTTGAAAAATTAGTTATTGTAAGCTAAATAAACTTCTGATTAAAAAAAATCATTTTGGTGATATAGCTCAGACCAAAATTATTTTGGGCTAGTGATAGAGTGCTTTCCAAGCAAAGACAGAGCCTTAATTTCAGTCCTCAGCACTGAAAATAAAAAATACTTAAGAAAAACAATGCTTGAAGAAAAGTGATCATGAGCATTTAGTTGAAAGAGGAGGGTTAATCTGTTCAGCCTGTAAAAACACAAGTATATCAATCAATATTATTACATAGGTACACACCTATATAAAAATAAGTGTAAAATTATAGTTCATAAACTCATTTTTGATACATGTATGCAATGTATGAAAATGAATGGCATAAAAATGCACCTGTCATGAATACTTTGAAGGAATATTTTGGGACAAAAATAAAAGCGAGAGTAGTGTGGGGAATTAAAATTTCATCCTGGCTCAGAATGGGTAGGTTCACATGACCTGAGAACTTCCTTAGTCCTTCAGTGTGTGTGGTGTTGTCAGGACTTAGCTATTTTGTATAAAAGTGGTTCCCATTTAATGCATATTAAAGTTTTGGAAAGAAAAATAACATAAGCAATCTCAAAAGAGAATAACTGTTTCAATAGTTAATATACATTGTTATAACATATAATCATATTATCTTGACATAAATTTTAAACTTGTTAATTTTAAAACCAAAATAATTTCAAAGTAAATTCTTCAGGAAAAACAGAATATATGCTTTTGTGTGTATAAACACACGCAGATATAAGTATACATATATAAAATACATGCATGCTATCTATTTAGCTATACAGCTATATATGTCTGTTAATACCCATATGCAATGTATATTTTTACAAGAATACATGTGTTCTATTTAAATGCCTCCCTAACAAGTTAGCCTTTTCATTATATTTATCATTAATTCACTATGTACTAACCCAGGGGTTTTGACTCTGACAGAATACTCAGGTTAACAGAGTATAATGAATACATAATAGGACATAAACAATAAAGTTATAGAATGAAATATTTTATTTTATCAAAGGGTATTTAAGTTTTTAAATAAAAATGGAACTAAATATAAAAATTTGTTGTTCACATTAGTGTATAAAAGGTTAATATAACTTCCTCATAACTTTAAAAATTTTTCTTTTTAGGATATCTAGTAAATTTTATGTCCCACAGCATTTTATTAAGAGTACATGCTTCCTGATATATGGGTTTCATTGTCATGTAAGTAGTAAAAGTTCATTTATGGTAATATCACATGAGCCAATTAAGCAAGAGAGCAAAGGCAAAACCATTCTTTTGGGACTTCTAAATTTTATAGGGTCATGCAAGCAATAACACAATGGAGTTAAACACAAATATTAATATTATGCACAAAGAGCTTTCATTTATAGAGTTATAATGAGCTATTAATGTGTCATTGGTTTTAGTTATTATTTCCTATTAGGATCATTCTTCACATTTGAAAATGAGATCAGGATGGAAAGGTACAAAGAAAGCACTATTGTTCTTTGAGCATTTAGCTAATATAATATGAAGTAGACTGAGAAAGATAACACACATGTCACTTTTGGTTTGAAAAAGCCAATTCATACTATTTTATATTTCTACTAAAATTATACATTCTTGTATCAAAATATATTTATTAAATATGTATATATATATATTTGTCTCTTACTAGGCTATATAAATTGTTGCCATTACATTTTTATTTTGTTTCTCACTTTTATTGTACCAATTGAAATTTGTTTTCTTCAAATACAAGAATTTACTTATAGAAATGTAGAAGTGCTCTAGGTTTATCTGGTCTATCAAACATACACGTAAAATTACAAGAAAGAAAATGCGTAATCCATGTCATGCATCAAGGACATAGATAAGGGTCACATTGACATATTTTACATCCAGTTTGTGAGCAAAGATGCCAGTAAATTTTGACAGGAAGCAGCAGTACTTTTGCTAAATTGCTATAATAAATTGCTAAACTCTTTTAAAAGCTAGGAGGTGTCAAGGGTGGGAGAATGCATAATCCAGGACTTTATAACTCGTGAAAATTAGCTATAAATTTAGGATACAAAAGAAACATGAAGACCAAGGTACAGCTTTTCTTTTCAACTGTATTTGGAAAATATTGAATCTTCACTTATATATACTTTAAAATATATAATAAGTTAGAATAGATCCTAATAAAAATAGCAACCAAGAAAAATTATTTTATGTACAGTTAAATATATTAAAAATCTTGCCTATTTTTAAATTTTTGTTTATAATTGTCTCCAGTAGTATAGTAGTCGTGAATCATATGAATGTTTTCATAGTTAAAAATTGCAATGAATACATCTTTAAAATATAGAACCTTTATTTTTTCTTACTCTATATAATAGAATTACTTATAAGAGACAAATCATGTATCATATGAAATTGAATTTTACTCTAAAAAAAGAGACCAATATGAGATAATACATATTTTATTAATTGTATATTTTGTACCATACTGGCAGCATATATCTAGCTAATTGACTATTTGTCAGTCATTAATTTGCCCATGTAATGAGTAATATAATTAAAGATAATATAATTATAAATATGGAAATCAGTATAAATAAAATTAATCAACTTTTCTAGAATCAAACTATTCTCAAAGCAAGAAGTAGAATTTATAGCATATGTCAATTTTTCAACTCTATTTTCTTCTTAAACCCTAAATAAAGTAGAAATATTTTAAACAATATTTTCATTCTAAAATTTTAATGTCATGATTTTGAAAAGTTATGATATAAACATTCTAATATTTCAAAACAATTCTTTTTAGATTTCTTAAAAACACAATACAAAACTATGTTTTCCTGTTTAAAATGAAAATGTTGTGGGTAATTCTAAAGATTATTTTTATCCTTTCTTCCTTGTATCATTCCCCTCATCAAAAGCAAATTTTTCTAGTAGATATGGCTGAATAATACATAAACCTATAATGTAAGGCTTTAAATAATGATGAGATTTATTTTGTTCATAAATCTGCTTTTTTTTTTTTTTTTTTTTTTTTTGGCAGGCTTCACAGTGTTTCTGAAATGCTTAAGGCTGGAAGAATGCTAAGCCTGAGTTACTTGAATGTGGTATGGTGAGCGGCTGAAATGTTATGTGTCCCTGTCATCCGCAACACTTGAAATTAGTCTCTGCATGGGGACTAAGCTTCTTTGCTAAATGCTACTTCATTTTCTAAGCTAAGCCTTTTAAAGCTAAAGGCAGAAAATTCATCTTCTTTTATAACTTACCATTGCCGATCATACAACATCACCTGTGGCACACTCTCTTCATTACTACAGTCACCCATTCACTTCCAGTCCCAAGGGAAGGAAATATGATCTCCACCTCTAAATGATTGGGGAACAACTCTCTGAGTTTACAGGAGACTATATATATAATGCTGTGATCATCTCAGTAAAATACATTCTGCTGTGGTTCATCCTCTGCCCATGATTTGCCTTTTATTACATACAAAGTACAATCATCCTTCTCTCACGATTCCTTGGAATTGTCCAAGTATGACATCAAGCTCAAGACTGGGGGTCAGACTGATCAAATCTGAATTTATATGAGCCTCCTTGGATGCGATTCCTTAAATACAGATCTTAAAGTATAGTTCCTCTCAATTTGAAAAGAAATGGATACAAGAAACATTTTAAATGTTCTACATGCTCCCAAACCATGATAGTGAGAATAGGCTTAGGACTGTCATGATAGACCCTACTATTCAACAGAGCAGGGAACAAGTGCATTTAAATCTCTGGTCCAAATCATTTGTGGAATCTAGTCGGGAATGCATAGGCCTAATGTTACTGCCTGGAAAAGATTCAGTGTCACTCTTGACTGTCTTTTTAGTTCTCTTACTGATGTATCCTTTCCTTTATACAACCTGTAGCTCTGTTCTGCTAAGTAGTAGTTTTCTGTCTGGGTCCACTTGGTCACCTGAGAATGATGTAGAGATTAGTAAACATGATTTTATAATAGATACCATGATGAAACTTACTGACTTAAAGTAAAATGTGTGTAAAAATATATAAAATATTAGCAGAGAAATTCATATTATTAAAAAAAAAACGGTGGCGAATGTATGGCATGCATTGACAGCCAGCTGTTTGTTATCATTGATAGCTGGAAAAGGTTTGGAATCACTGGCTATGTATCTGTAGTCCAAGACGCAGAGGAAGAGAGAGAGGAATAAAAATGCATGTTTCTGTTCAGTATCTCATCTAGAATATACCTATGCATAATGTGTTAGCTTTCTATTACTACAACAAAGCACCTCTGATAAATCAACTTAAAAAGAGAAAGACTTATTCTGGTTGATAGTTTGGAGGGTTTCAGTCCATAGTGGGTTGGGCTTATTCTTTTCACCTTTGCTGAGGCAGCACATTGTGGTGGGGTATATGCTGTAGGAAAGTTTGCACAACATGGAAACTGGGAAACAAAGAGTGGAAGAAGAGTAGTTGGAGCCATAGTATCTCTGTCCAGGGAAAGCTCACAGTGACCTAATTTCCTTCCCTTAGGTCATACCTCCAAAAGGCTCTACCACATGGCACCAGAGGCTGGGGAGTAAGTCTTTAACACATGAACCTTTGGGGGGCATTCAAGATGCAAATTATGGCATATGAATATACTATTATGTGAATGAACAATGCTTTATGGTTGCCTGGTATCAATTCATGTAATAGGCATAATTGAAAATAAATCAATAAAACAATATGCAATCATCCTGCCCTAGCCTCTCATGGATAATTGAACACATGAATGGAAATGAGGATGAGATAGATATGTTTTAGATGAAATGGAAAAAATGAACTGCACACACCTAAAATGTATAAGTTTTGTCGTAAATGTGCTCTATGAAAGTACCATGACAATTAGAAAAACAAACTTGTATATTACCCAATAATATCTTCATATCATTTGTAACCCATTCCTCCCACTTTTTCTGCATCCTGAGGCAAATGGGTTTCTGACTTTTATTGCCACAAACTTCATGGTATTTTTTATTTTTAATAAATAATCTCATATGTTTTCTTTTCAAATCTGACTTGCTTCACTCAACATAATTATTTTAATGTTCTTTGGTGTTGTGCATATAAATAGTCCATTCCATTGTTTTGTTGAGAATCTATGACAACAGATTTTTTTTATTCCATTATCTATTAAAAAATGATTGGGGTGTCTCCAGTTTTTGACCTTTACAAATAAAGCTACAGTGGGTATTCTTATTTATGCATTCTTATCTGTGCTTTCTCTTCTCTTGTGTAAATACCTAAAATAGGAATGTCTAGTGAAACATAGGTATGTGATTAACTTTTTAATGAACCGCCAAAACATTTTTCAAAGTGATTGTTCAATTTCACACTCTCACAATGTTCAAGAATTCCAATTATTCTCCAGAGTTGTCATCACTTCCTGGGGTCAGCTTTTTCAGTTTACTTATTCTAGGGTGTAAATGGTTGTATTTTATGGTTTCAACAAAAGAATTAAGAGGTTTATGTACATGTACCAGTTCACTACAATGAATCAAATCATTATGTACTGGAAACATATACTAATAAAAATTTTTAAATTAAAAAGAAAAAAGAAAAAAAATTATCTGGATAAACAAAAAAAAACAAAAATAAATCAAAATCCCTAATGATCAATGATTGTGCATATTTTCAAGTGCTTATTTGCCATTGCTCCTGGGCCAACTGTCATATAGCCTCTGATTGATTATCCTCTACCCTTATGTAGTCCTCTGTTTTTAAGAATTTGGCGATTTACTCCTAATCTACAGAACACAGAAGCTCATGTGACCAAAAATTCAGGTTAGATTGTGGTCAAAAATGGGAAAGAATTAAAGTACTCAGTTGACAAACTGCAGGGAGCTGAATCCTGCCAGTGAGCATGCAAGCTTGCCACTAGATCTCTCCTCATCTGAATCTTCAAAGAGACCCCAGCACCTGGATCAAAGCTCAGCAAGAGCCTCTGAAGCGAAGACCAAGCTAAGGCCTGCCTGGACTTCTGACCTAAAGAGCTGTGGATCATAGAAAGGTGTTGTTTAAGCTGCTAAACTGTGTGTCAACCTTGCTATGTAGTAATAAATAACTAATATATGGTTGATATATTCTCTCTGGTGGCACATTTGTTCCCACCTTTTGCCCATTTTGTAATGAGTCTTTTTTTCTTCTTATCTTTGTGTTTTGATAATACTGCATTCCTTCTCCATAAAAGTCCTTTGTCATATAGAATTTTATATTTTCTCCCAATCTAAGGCTTGTCTTTTAATTATATTAATATCTTTCAGAAAGGCTCTTTACTTAACTATAGTGAAGTCTAGCATCTATTTTTAAACTTTCATGATTTGTGCTTTTAGGCTTCACTGACTGATTTTTGACAACAGCACTAGCTTTAGGGAGTAATTTCAAGACACCTATTATTAGAATGTTCCCCACACTTAAGAATCAAAACCTGGAAATACAGATGCTTTGTATGTGTGTTCCTTTTAAAAATAAAGTGTTTATTATTATCATTGTTCATCTGAATAGATAAAAATTTAAATAATATAACTTTATATCTATGCATTTTATTTAAATTAAAACAAATCTATGCATTTCAAGTAAAATTGGGAAGTACAAAAGGTTTAATTTTCATTGCTGTTATATGAATCTTGCTCCTCCAATTTTCTGTAAACATTTAAAACATATTTGAAGGGAAATTTTTTTTTTTTTTTTGGTACCAGGGATTGAACTCGGGTCCTTGTGCTTGCAAGGCAAGCAACAGAACCACTGAGCTAAATCCCTGGCCCTGAAGGGAAATTTTTTGATAGACTTTAACATCAGGAATCTAATTCACTGATACACAGTTTTTAAAGTAAATTTTAGTGTAATATAAATGAAATAAAACAACTTGCTTAATCTTTAAATATAAAAATTAAAATTATTCTGGCTTCAATAATTTTCTAACTAAATAATAATATAATATTTCTACAATTCTATATTATTCATGAATTTAACTTATTAAACTCTACACTAGAAAAATAAAGATTTTTAAAAATTATATATTGGAACTAATTTTTATGTTAAAAAGACATGTACTAGTAGTTAATTCTCTATAAAATAATTTTTATTATAGTTCTTTAAAATACTGTCGATGTTTGAAAGTGGATTTAATGTAATTATAGGTAACTGTGATGTGTTTTTAGCACACATATAGGACTGTATATGACTCAAACTTTGCATGAGTTTTTAATTATGTAAGAATAAGTATTTGGACAAAGTCTATGCAAACTCTACATAAACTTTTCCTTTTTAAAGAACAAAAAAGTTGCTTAAACATTAAAGGTGAAAGCAATGCTAGTTAACTATATTTCACTGGAGGTCTCTTTATTTATAAATGTTGTTTCTTGTAGCATGTAACCCTGACACCCTAGCCCTAGATGCAGGAGCAAAGATTAGCCAGTATTACAGAAGAGCGGATCTACAGATAAGAGGTAACCTAGATCAGATCATACAGATCTGATTATAAAAGGACTGTAGAGGGTAACCATAATAACCATAAATAAATTAGATAATAAGTGTTTTAATTCTCAAATAGAGACCAAAGTAGATGATTCAATGATGTAGGAATACAGGAAAAATTATTTGAAGCTAGGGTTCATTAGTACCCAAATGGAAAAAATCCCCAGAAATGTAAGGAGATCTTTGAAGAGTCTGGAGGCTGAATTGCTGCAACTGCAATGTCAAGAGAAGGAGCTACAGACTGCAGCCTTCCTGGTTTGCTAGTCACACTTTTTTTCTTCCATAACCTTCAAGAACCTGAAAAACACCACTGTGTTTCATGCGTGGTTAAATAGTGATTAAAATTGTTTCATGTGAGAAAAAATCCTGTTTTTTCCTACATGTTTTTTTTAGACACTAAAAATTAAACTTTTCTGAAGATGTTTCTGTTCACTGAAACCCAAAAATTATCTCGAATGTCTTAGCCAGCCACATAGTCAATTGCCATTAGAAAGTTCACAAAGTTGTGTTACTTAGGACCCTGGCCACGCCAAGTTTGAACAAAATTAGTCTACAAAATAACTGTGATGCCAGGCAACTAATCATAACTTTTAGGATCAACAGACTATGTTCCTTGCTCATATTGCCCAAGGAAAATTGAGCAGGCAGATTGCTGTGAAATGTAGTGCATGACTGTAAGACACAGCCAGAAAATATCCAGTTCCCACAAGTTTTGTGTTTTGGAATTAGAGGAAAATATATTTAAATTAAAGCTTTTAATTACTAAGTTGGCAGCTATGTCTTTTACCTTGGAAATAGAAACTACTTTTAAAAATCCTTGAAAGAACAACTTGAATTTATAGTGCTTTTAGAACAACAGCGCCATCAAAACAGCTACGCCTTTGAGATATTACATTTTGCCAAGCTCTTTGCACTCTGCCCCAAAGGCTTTGTCAACATTGCCTTCCTTAATCTGCACAAACATCTTTGAAGTTCAGTGTTATTACTGATATTTTACAGATGATGAATCTGAAACTTGGAGCAGTCAAATAGTGTGTTCAGTGTAATACAATTATTAAATGGCAGGGCTATCAGTGAACCCAAACTGGTTTGACCTCCAAGCTCATGCATTGAACCACCTCATTATTCTGACTTCATGCTTTATAAAGCATGATATGGTGTGATGTATGCATTGCTTCCATTGGCTAATTCAAAATTGTATCAAGTAGGTCTTCCTAGTGTTATCATCTTCTTATGACAATAAAATCAAGATATAGGGACTACACTAAAAACATAAGATTATTTATTAAGCCATATTAAAGAGTTCAATGGAAAATTTAACAAAACTGTGATTTTTTTCCATTACTTTTGCAGAATTTTTGGCATGGTCTCTACCTTGATGTATTTTAGAGTTACGTATCAGTGATAATTCAAAAATTTAGAGAGATAAAATACCAGGTTCCATGTTTTGACATTGACTAAGAAGAATGGGGGTAATTGGGAGCTTCTGGTGAATAATTTGCTCTAAGAACCAGTGATATTGGCCTAGATTTGTGTTGTCCACACTTGGCTACTTCATTTAAATTTCTGTTAATTATAATGATACAAAATTTAAAAATTAAGTTAATTGTATTAGCTTTATTTCAAATTTCCATGTGTGGAAAATGGTTAGCTTATTTCATGGCATTCATAGAAAGCATTTCAAATATATAAATTTGAATTATAATGCATTGGGCTGCACTCTTAAACACAAACAGTAATGCTAAATTGAATTGAGATGCTATCAATGGCTAATCCTCAGGCTTTCCATTGGACAAACACACATACTACCAATACCTCGCTGAAATGAGAATAGAGAATAAAATGAATATTCTTGATATATGGTTAATAAACAGTTCAGTCTCTTATTGAAAATACAGTGGTACCTCAGTTCACAAACTTTTGTTTGGTAACAATTTGATTCACAAACAGAAGCATTTAGCAAAATTTTGTTTTTGTTTGTCAACTTTGCATCAAGTGACAAACACAATTGCGGCCACCTTTCCCATGTGAGCGCGAATTGTGGATGGAATTAAATTCGTGAACCAAGGTACCGCTGTATATAAATCTAAATTCTTTGGTAATTTTGAATGTAATGTACACTTAATTTTGGTTAAATATCAAAAGCATTCTTGCATTTTTACTTGCTTATTACACTTGCTTTAAAAATTATACACATATTATTCAAAATCCGTTGTTTTGTTTTGTTTTTTGGTACCAGGGATTGAACTCTCACCCTTGTGCTGTGCAGCAGGCCGAGAAACCACTTAGCTAAATCCCCGGCCCCTTAAAATCCTTTTTTTAACTTTTTGAATACAAATTTCTATTAAAAATACAATACATGCTATGTATACTATAGGAAGCAACTATTAAGTGACTTTATCAGCATTATTTGATATTCATTAATGCTTTTTGGTATTAAAAAGACAATAAAGGACCAAAATATTTTGGGACATTATTCCAAAATATTAAAATTCCCTTACTGAGAAGATATAATGAATATTTCTGGAAATGGACAGAAAGAGGGAGCAGCAATGTGTATGGAGTGAATGTTTTGATATTCCTAAAATCCAACTGTTGAAGGCCCAGCCCCAGTGAGCTGGTATTTGGAACAAGGGGTTTTAGTGATCATTGGGCTTAGAGGAGATCAGGGGACAGAGTTGGTTCCTTGTGATGACATTGATGCACTGATAAGAATGAGTCAGAGTCTGCTCTCTTTCTTGCCTTCTCTCTCTCTCCTCCATGTGAGGACACAGAAAGGGGATAGTAGTCTAGAAGACAGGAAAACAGCCTTCATTAAGAACCAAAGCAGCCAGCACCATGATCTAAGATTTTCTAACTTACAATCCTGTGAGAAATAAATGTCTTTTGTTTAAAGCAGCATTTATAATATTTTGTTATAAAAGTCTGAACAGACCAATGCAGCATATGAATAATATAAAAATTAATAATAAATAATAAGGCTAAAGAACAGTTAACAAAAAATTTGGAGCCATTAGGTTTTAAAGTGTTACAAGACCAGCAAATTTTTATTAGATCAAAAGGCAGATAGAAAAATATGAAATCAGTCATTTAAGAGTTTATTGTGTCCCAAGTACATAATATGAAATTTTGTCTACACAGTGTATCATTTCATCTTTGCAATAGTCTCACCTTTATCTATAATAAATAAATAAATTTTATACTTTAAAAATGATGCTTAGAAAAACTTCCTAGCAACCTATTTACTAATTGGTGGGTCTATAATCAGGAAATTGTATTATTTACCTAAGTATATTGTAAGTCAGCCAGGAATAGTGGCACGTAACCTTACACTCAGCACTGATGCTGATGGGGGTTGAGGCAGGTGTATCACAAATTTGAGTCCTTCTTTGGTAATTTAGCAAGACAAGGTCTGAAAAGAGAAATAGTATAAAATGGACTGGGAATGTAGCTCAGTGTAAAGACCCTGGGTTCAATCCCCAGGACAGCAAAAAAAATTGGCTCTTTTGATATATTTAATATATTCCTCGCAAAACTAATGAAGAAAGAGAAACATATTAAATATTGGAAATAAAATTAGACATATAAAGGCAACTAGAAAAGAAATTTTAAAAAATCACAATTTGTTACATTGTTTAAATAACTTGGATAAATAGATGCATTACCAAAACAAAAAAAACACTATTAACATAGATTACCATAGAAGTCATACCACAAATACCTCTTGGGGGTCTCTCCACAACATTTGTAAACCAGAGAGATTCAAAATAAATTATTTCTTACCTCAAGAAAAAATAATTTAAAAGTTATTTTAACTATCCTACTAAAATTTTCCAAGTCTTTAATCAAGTCAAAATAAAACTAATACAAAAATATCTCACAGAAAATTAAGAACATAAAATATTTCAAAATGCAACTCAACTTCGCCTGTATCTATATTTTAAATAAAATATTTTCAGGTATAATCTAGTAATAAATAACAGGACATAGAACATGTCAATGGAAATTCATCTAAATTGTTTAGTATTAGAAAATAAAGTAATATGATTTCTAAATTATATTAACAAAACTTTGATCATATGAAAGAAAAAAAGCATTATTTTATCAATGAATCTTGAATAAGAGGGAAAAATCACTTAATTTCCTACATGAAAGTCGAAACTCTTAAAAAGTGAATGGTAGGTGGGAAATTTAGCTCAGTGGTGCCACTGCCTGCCTTGCAAGTGCAACGTCCCTTACATATATATATTAATGTAGATGGAAGAAGATATCTATATATGTATCTATTAATATATATGTATGGGAGGGCATGTGAATGAAACTAGAATTGATCACCACTATTAATGTTTAAATATGCAGAATAGTTTTATTAAATATAAAAGAATGAATGAGTGGTAGATTGTATCATTGTTAAAGTATTCTCTCCCTCTTCTTATAAAACTCCTTCTTGTCCACTTGACATGGATGTAGATATTTAGAACATTGAAGCTTTGTCATTTGTCACACACTAAAAAATTACCAATGTACTTACACAGATTTCTAATGTGACTATTAGTTAACATTAGTTTACAAGTTGGGGGCACTGCAAAAAAATGATGAAACAAACAGAAAAAATTAGGTACAAATGTAAACATAATGGAGATAGTTTTTTACTATGTGCAAGAATATGTGCTGAAAATTAATAAAATACAATAAAAATGAAGATATTTTAGAAAGAAATAATTCAGAAATGTGGCTACATAAAATTTAGACACATTTTCAGAAATTATGAAAAATTCAATTTCTCTTTTTTTTTTTTTTTTCAATTTCTCTCTTTTATAAGTCACACTTTTGTGGGATGAGAGGGCAAGGTGGTAAAAGCTTTCTGACACTACAAATTTTGCATTGTTTCTTTGTCAGAAGAATAAAGTGATTAGCAATTTCTACAAAAATTCCATATAATTTTTGGGTATATTTTCTAGGATTTGATATTTGCTTCACATTTTCCTGAAAAGCTTCATCGAGCTCAAATAAACTTCCTGCTGTTGAGTGTCAAACTTCTAGAAAAAGATGAACAAGTAAACTCTAAAGTTTATATAAGGAAGGAAATTATAAATATCAGAGAAGAAATTAATGCAACTGAGACTAAGAAATCAATACAAAGAATAATTAGCTCTTTGAAAGATGAAATAAAATTGACCAATCCCTAGCCAACCTTATCTAAAAAAGGAAAGAAAAGACTCAAATCCAACCAATTAAAATTAAAATGGCAAAATCACAACAGATCCTGCAGAAATCTAGAAGATAATCAATACCTACATTGAGAGCCTATATTCTAATAAGATGGAAAACAGTAGAAATGGACAAATTCCTGTACACAAATAACAAACTCACTGAAAAAAAAATTAGGGAAACAACACCTCTCACAACAGCTTTGAAAAAAGTGAAATACTTAGGAATTAATTCAACAAAGCAAATAAAGGACCTATACATATAAATTTACATTACTCTGAAAAAGGAGATCAAAAAGGATATCAGAAGATAGAAAGATACCCCCTGTTCTTGATGAACTGACATTGTGAAAATGGCCATACCCCCAAAATTGTTATACAGATTTAATGTAATCTCAATTAAAGTAACATTACCATACCTCACAGAACTAGATAAAACATTCCTAAAATTCATTTGGAACCAGAAGAAACCTAGAATAGCAAAAACAATTCTGAGCAACAAAGGCAAGGCAGGGATATCACAATCCCTAACTTGAAATTATGCTACAGATCTACCAGGATAAAATAGCATTTTACTGGCAAAAAAAAAAAAGAAAGAAAAAAAAAAAGAAAAAGAAAAGACAGCCACAAAAAAACCCCTGAGAATCAATGGAACAGACTAGAAGAGGTTGAAACAACATTAAACACAGTCAGTCACCTTATCTTTGACAAAAGGGCCAAACATGTTCACTTGAGGAAAGATAACTTCTTTAACAATTAGCGTTGGCAAAACCGGCTTTCTACATCCATGGGATAATTTCAATTACTTTGCACAAGCATACCCCTTTACTTAAGTATGTTCTATGTGGTAGTATGTGGTCTGTTTTGGAAAACAGAGCCTGAAAAGAAAATGTATTCTGATGTTGTGAGATGGAACATTGTGTAGACACCTACTAAGTTCATTTGATCACAGGTTTGGTTCAGTTCTAATATTTCTTTGTTGGTTTTTTGTCTAGTTGATCTGTCTACTGTGATAGTGGGGTATTAAATTTCCCCATTACAACTGTGTTAGTGCTTATTTGATTTTTCATATCTGTTAATATTTGTTTTGTATAGTTGAGTGCACCAGTATTTGGTGCATATATATGTATGATTGTTATCTGTCCCTCCTGGAGTTTTCTTTTTATGTTTGTAGTGACCTTTGTTTCTCTTGATCAGTTCTAACTTGAAGTTCACTTTGTCTGCAAATAGGTATAGCTATCCTTATTATTTTCCATGTTCTTGTTGCATAAAGTATTTTTTCCATCCTTTCACTTTCAGTCTATGAATTTTTTTTTGAAGTTAAATGTGTTTCTTGTATGCAGCATACTGTTGGATATTGATCTATTCTGCCAGTTTGTTTCTTTGGATTCATGAACTGAAACCATTTACATTGATATTATAACTGATGTGTATTTGCTTATCCTTGTCATATTTTTTCCTGTTGTTGTTTCCCTGTCTTTCTCCTCTGTTTAGTTGCTTGTCTTGCCTGGGGGCTTTCTTTCTATTGATTTTTTGGAATTGTGATCTTTGCTATGGCTTCCTAAAATATTCTTTAGAGAATTTTGTAAAGTTGGTTTGGTGGTCATGAAATTGTTCAGTTGTTCTTTGTCATGGAAGTATCGTATTTCTCTATTGATTTTGAAAGATAGTTTTGTGGGGTACATTGATCTGGGTTGGCACTATAGGACTCACTACCTTCAATGTTGCTGCTGCTGTAGTTCTCACTAAAGGTTCCAGTTAGCTGCTATGGTGCATGACAAAGACAAATACCCACAAACAAACAAAAAGGATGGCCCGTGGGGAGGGAGCAACTTTCTGGTCACTGGTCTCTATTTGTGCCAGTGAAATTTGCTGCCAGGATGCAACATCTTTTGTTTGAAGGAAAGCAAAAGAGGCAAAGATCTGTATACTTCAGATCTATCCTGTGTGGCTTGAGTTTGCCATGCTATTGTAACCCACCAGTTTTGGGGAATTTGCTAGAATGGCAGTTCTTGCTCCATGTGAGGGCGAAGCTCCCATATGCAGCCCTGTGGTCTGCTTCGGCATTTTATAAATTCCTATGCCCATGTTTCCTCTTATTTAAGATTGATCTTGGTGTCAGGATATATGTCCCTCCATTTCCTCCAATTTCCTATGTTTTTAGTTGATTTTCTCAGAGAAACACCAAAGTGGCTCCTTCAACATGGTTGAAGAATTCAACCATATTGATTTTTCTAACTGCCTATTTTTATAGTTTAAACCCTAAATATGCTATGTCTCCCCAAGTTATGTAATTTTACTTAATAAAATATTGCATTAATAAAGCCTTTGAAGCTGCCAGGCATTTCGAGCATCTGAGGAATTTAAAAAGAACAAAACTGTGAACACTCAAGATAGCTACATGCAGGACACAAACTAGTTATAAATCAAGAATGCTGTTGTATATACTGGAGATTGATTACAGGGCAGCAGCCAATCAGCAACAAGGAGAACTGAATAAAACTCTCAGACTTTCTACTTGCAAGACTCCCACCAAAAAATAGAATTGTGGAGGATATTTTCACTTTCTGCAAAATCATGTGGTTTTCTGTGGACTGTTATTAGTTAGGTTCTAAGGTAAAATCTGTAAACAACTGAGGCTGAAAACTAAACCATATCTTCATGGGGGTACACTGTATAGCCAGTGTTCCACTTTTCGCTGTAGGTCCGACATCCTAGAATAACATAACATTTCCTTTCACAAGATTAAGTTAGTTTAAAACCCATCATGAGCCAAGAGCATCATTTCAACTGAGACTTGGAATCTTCTTTCAAGTTTATTGGAATTTTCATAATTTTATCCCAGTCATTTGTATGTAGGACTGAAGATTCTGTTTTCCTGTTGCTTTTTAACTACAGGTAAATCTCAGCAGGGTGATTTCCTTAGGAATTAGAGACTTTATGTTTCATTAAACCTTCAGCCATTTGATAATTTTCTCTTTCAAGGCATAGATGTGATCATCTTTGTGAATTAAATCTTTGAGACTTGTTTAAAAGTATCTCCTAATTAGGCCAGCCTTACTCATAATAGTCTTCCATTTCTCTGCACCAAAGTCAATTAATTAATAACCTGATCATAGGGATGATACACTCCTCATTTCCATAGTTTCCATCACACTCAAGAGGTGAGAAGGTCATGTACATCATGTGTCGACAACAGAGAAGGAATTTTGGAGATCATCACAGAATCTTACCTGTTGTAAAACTATCTTCAAGATGTCAAGGATTTACGTCCATCCTATATACAAAGTGCATTTTCATATTACAAGTTCCACAAGAGTATAGACACTGTTACTTCTTTAAATCAAAACTTCTGCTCTTGATTTATTGTATTGATTCATAAAATCTAATGTGCCTCAATGATGGTGAGTTCTGTCCCACTAAGCAATGATAGACTTTACTTTCTCAGTTAAAATTAGACCTCATTTCTGCTGCCCACCAACCAGGAGCTGTGTTCCTCTTGCAGATTTACATTTTTGACCCTCATGAATTTGCTATCTAGTCAAATCTATATAATCTATCTAGTCAAGTCCTCCACCTTCCACGGCCATTTCTAGGCTACAGGCAAGTAAAGCAGTCACCTGCAACACTTCTTCACTACTGAGAAACTGAGAGGTAATAGCCTATAATCTCCTTTATGACAACCCAACCCCAACTATACTCCATTTCTCTTTTCTCTTTCCTCATATTTAAAGGTAAAGCTCTGTAATTTTCTTTATTAGCAAAAGTCCAAAACAATGTCCAATAGAATGTCCTTCATAATCACTGAACTACTCTCAAATTAGTTTCTTTTTTTCCCATTTATATACTGTTGGGATCCTTGCAGTGATTGGCTTTATTGCTAGAGTATTCCCTACATGTGCCAGCAGAGTAAGGTCTGGAAAATATATATTAACCATTACTTTCACCTGTTTCTACACTCAGAATATGAAGCATTCATTCCTTACTTCCCTCAGGTTTATATTTGAGATTTAATTTCTGGACTTTTGGCAAACCTAACTACACATTCCATTGCCCTGACATATGGTGTAACAGACTAAATTTTTAAATTATGTTAGCATAATGCTTTATGATTTAGTACTGAAAGCAGCACAGGAAGTGCAGTACCTTTTATATATCATGAAAACCAGATCATACCATCAAAATTTCAGTACATAATACCTTTCTGAATTTTTTCTTCATCTTTCAAAATTGAGTTCCTTTCATATGCATGTACTTTAAGCAATGGATTTAAGTGTGATTGTGGTTATTTTGAGAGTTGTTTTATGGTAAGGATTTATAATTATGGCAGGTATAACTTACTATAAACATATTGCCATTAAGAAACTTTTCCTTAAATATAAATCACAGAAAAAAGTGCTATACTACATAATTATCTGCTCTCATACATTTGAGAATAAAGATATTCATTAAATGAGTACACATTCCCCATAACTGCATTGTATAATTTATGTGCTGAGAAAAGCTATTTGCTGTACAAGTTTTGAGTAAAAAGAGAAAAACTCTACTAATTTCCAGTTGCTTTCTTTACAAATTGCCACAGATAATTTATTTGTGGACTATCCTAAACAATAAAAAATTTAAAATAATTTTCAAAGAAACTATAAATAAAGAAATTCTCAATAATTTTAGTTAATAATTTAATAACAAGATAACTAAAGCAAAATCATGTGCTGGTATGGGTGCAGGGCAGCTGCAACTTTTACACAATGCTGAATAAAATTCAAAATGATACAGAAAACTTGGAAAATAATTTGGCAGGTATTATTTTGGAAAATTAGAAAAACACTTATAAAACCTAGCAATTACAATTGTAGAGAAATAAAAATCCCAAGAGAAATGTAAACACACATACAGAAATTTTATGGCAATGTTTATAGAAGCTTTTGTTCCTAAGTGAATAAAAACTGGGCAAAAGCATGAAGTCTTTCAACTTGTAAATGGATGAACTGTGACATTTTCATTTATGAAATACTGGTTATCAGTAAGAAGAAAATTTACTTTTTGCACACAACATGGATGAATCATAGCAAAGTAAGATCTCCCTCAAGTTGATAGTGGGCTCAGTATCACAATCCCCTTGTGCAAATGCATGCACGCACACACACACACACACACACACACACACCCTTACACTTAATCTAATGTTTAATGTTAAATAAATGGAGTCATTTCTCCACAGTAAGCATCTTTCTCTACAGTAAGGAGAAAGGGTATACAATCACACCAATTTATGAGTTCCATTCATTAAACTATTGGATGTCTTAGCCACTGGAATAAGGTGAAGAGCACACATAAGGAATAAAATACTCAATTGCATAGAAGAGGGAAATAAAATTGTCTTAGATCACAGATGTCATTATAACATACCTAAGCATCTAATGGCATATACAAAAAAGTTATTACAATCAATGTATTGATTTATCAAAATGTCAGTAAATATATTGTGCATGATCTCTATTCTCAACAGTGATAAAACGTATTTTGAAAGGAAATTTAAAAATATATCACTTAACCTGGCCTGATTACACTCGTGCAATCCCAGTTCTCAAGGAGTCTGAGGTAGAATGATTGCAATATCAAGCTCATGCTAGACAATTTAGTTACTTAGCAAAAGCCTGTCTAAAAATAAAAAATAAATAATCACTGGGGATGGATGTAACTCAGTATGAAGGCTGTAGGTTCAACCCTCCATATTGCCTACAAATTTCTTACAATATATTAAAACAACTAAACATATATTTCACAAAGTATGTCCCAGACATGTCACTGAGCATAACTAAGAACTAAGTATATGAAAACAACCATTTTATACAAGAATTAATTGATTCAATATACTTAAATTACATATGTCCTTAAAATTCATCTATACAATCCCAGTTACAATTTATGCAGTATATTTCTTTGGAAAAGGATGAACTGATCTAAAATCCATATGAAATGCTCATGTCTAAAGATCTATACATTCAAACCTATTTTCAAAAATTAGAACAGTCCAGACTCGGATATATGATTTTGAGAGTAAAGATCCAGGGCTGGGGATTTAGCTCAGTGGTTCTGCTGCCTGCCTCACAAGAGCAGGGACCTGGGTTTGATCCCTGGTACCACACCCACAAAAAAATACTGAGAGTAAAGATCCATTCATAATAATCAAGAAAGTAATAGTATTGTGATAAAGGTAAATATTAAAATATCAAAATAGAGACT
Source organism: Heterocephalus glaber (assembly GCF_000247695.1). The sequence continues at coordinate 4,032,893 of NW_004624814.1, read as the reverse complement.
CTAAAAAAGTTAGCAAATAAATAAATAATAAAAAGCTATAGGAAAAATAGAAAACTTTAAACATAGAGTAGTCAAAGATTTCTTATGACGTGAAAGTATAAACTTAAAAAATAAAAAGATAAATGAGATTACTAAAGCAAAAAACTTCTATCCTTGAAAAGACAACTTTGACAAATTTAAAACCTCAACCATTGACTGAAAGGAAAATATATTCTTATCATAAAATTAATATTTAGAATAAATAAAGAAGTTGAATAACTTAGTTTCTGAGAAGAAAAGAGCCCTTCAAATAATGTGGAAAATGTACAATACGACACTTCACAGAACGACATATGTGTTTGGCCATTAGCAAACAAAAAGATGTTCAATGACTTTAGTCATAAGAGAAATGTAAATTCAAACCACAATGAAAAACAATATTCTCACACATTGGAATGGTTAAAATTTTTTTAAAAAATAGAAAGCTCAGTGTTGGTATGTGTTGTAGAAACTTTGTATTGATGGAAGGAATATAAAAAAAACTATTTTTAAAACGTTTTGTCACATATGTATCTATAGCAGGGGCCTACCTATTCCACTCTTAGCTATATTTATCCAATATATATGTATATATATGTTAGCCATGTGAAGAGTGCTACATAAATATTACATAACTTTTTTCAGAAAGGTTGAAAATTTGATAGAACTCACAGGATTATGAAAAAATTAACAAACTTACTCCAGTATATCTGTTAAAGGGAGCACAGCTTAAAGAAAGAAAAATAGGATTTCTGTAGTAAAATGAATAAATGTTGGAAACTTTCTTTTCATTATGTCTTGTGTGTATATGGAAAAAGAAACACCCAGAAGACTAAATAACATATGATTCTATGAATACAATGTTCACCCTCTGACAAAAGTTAATGCGCAGTGATGGAAATTAGATCAGTAGTTGGTAAGTGTGACTTTCTAAGGTAACTAAAATGTTACATACATTAATTTAGGTACTTATACATGAGTTTATAATCTATAAAATTATTACTTGTACATTTAAAATATTGCATTAACAAATAGTTTATTTGTGATAGGTTTTATGTTGGCAGAAACACTGTGAAGAAAATCCAAAGAGTTCCCATATACCCACCAACCAGTTGCTCCTGTTAACATCTTTGTCAGTATGGTATATTTCTTGTAATTAATGAATTTGTATGTATACATTAATATTCAGTAAAGTCCACATTTGATTGCAGGATACTTAATTTTTACCTCTCATGAACCCACACTGGATGCCACATTACTTTTAGCAATGATGTTTGCTTCATCTTCTTTTGAATGTGATATTTTTGCTTTGGTTTTGGAAACCTCAACAGGAGGTTTATGAGCTCTTATTAAATATTTTGAAGCTGAAATAGACCTGACAGTTTTCACAGGTTTAAACAAGGAACATTTGCTTTTGGGAAGAAGACCTCAGGAATGAAATTCCATTTCTATCACATCATAACAAGTATACATACTAGAAGATGATTTATAATTGTGATCTTAATATTGATTACCTTGGTAAGATAACATTCGTGAGATTCCCTCACTAAATTTATTCTTTTAAATTTATTGACACTTCTACTGCTTGGCAGGAAGTCCGTAGGTAAACTGATACACTTGTAGTGAGAAATCATGCTCCATTTCCTGAATATCTACTCAATATTTGAAATTTTTCCACACTCAAGAGTTACTTTTCCTCTACTAAGTTATTTATTTAAAATTTACTTATATCAATATGCACCTATGGACATTTATTTGAGACTGGGTGTCCTGAGTCAATACTACTTTCACTAAAAGTTTTCCAACTTCTACAGGAGCCCAGGGAGCACTCTTTCAGATCACTCTTAGGTCATTCTAACAAATTCTCAACACATTTTTTGAACAATTCCATACTCTTTGGAACTATGCAGAAATTCTGGCTCATCTTTTATGCTTCAACCTCAGTTCTAAAATCAACATTAACTATTTCCCCAAGAAGCACTTGCTCCCTTCCTTAGAGGATGATATTATAAACCAAGATCTGAGCACATGGAAAAATGTTTTTTTTTTACTTTAAAAACAAATTTAGTTATTTCTAGGTGCTCTGAGCAGATGGAAAGAGGAAGATACATCTGTAGACTAAACAATGTATATAAGTATATTCATAAAAATAAATATGTAACCAATTCTATCTATATAAAGCCATTGGATAAATAGCTAGAACCATGGTCACTAGATTTTGAGACTATTTTAGCTTTTCAAGAAATCATTTAACTACCTTCGATATGGTTATGCAATTTTTTATTCCCACCAGCAATCAACAAAGTTTCTACAGCTCTGAATTTCTACCAGCAATTGGCAATGCCAGATTTTTAGATGTCTATCTTTGTAGTAGGTGTGTAGATTTACATTATTGTTGTGTTAATTTGTAGTTATGTAATGACAAATGGTGTTGAAAATATTTCATAAGCTAAATTCGACAGGTATTCGTGTCCTTTGGTGTGGTATCTACAAGGTATGATTGAAAAATATGATGAATGTTAAAATTTCAAAAAGGAATTACTACACTAAGTTATAACAGCATTAATCCCCCTCCTGTAGTGCCCTCTCTGGAAAACATTGTCTGGCTTTCCAGTCTTCCCTTTGAAATCTGGATGGTCACTTCTCTGACCCAAAATTTCCATCCTGCATGTCTAGAATGCCAAACTGAAACCACAAAAATTATTTTGACCTTGTGCAAGACATATGGCACAAGATCCAGTGAATAAAGTGGATGGGGATACATTGTAATTATTGTTCACATTGTAATTCTTTTAAGACCCTGACTTCCCATGAGATGTCACATTTCATTAATGTTTACCATACTTTTGATCCCACAGCATAAAAACCCTCATGAAAGAGGACTTCCAGAACTCCTTCAGACAAAGGCAAGAATGATGGAACAAATGTGTTCAAAATGAGGGGATGTTTTTTGAGAGAGATTAATGGCAATGTGCTTTTTACTATAATTTTAAAAATTTAAACATTCACTCTATGATTTGATCACACTTCATATTCAGATATTTTGACTATATTTAATTGGATTATTTATTTTCTTAATGTTAAATTTAAAAATTTTGCATATTGTGAGTCAAATTTTTTCAAATATGTTTTGAAAATGTTACTTCACATTCTATAGCATCTTTGCATTCTCTTAACACTATATTTTGCAGCCAGATTGTAATTTCAATCTATTATTTCCCTCATGTATTTTGTATATCTAAAAGTGGGTTGCAATTTAGGAATCTTTGTGACTTCTTAACCAGGAGAACTTGGTGAAGTTCCTAGAAGTAAAACTTACAGTGACTGGTAATTCTCAAAGACTGCAGCTAAATAGTTTCTAACTCCTCAAACTGTTAACATTTAGCCATTTGTCAAAATTACAATTTATACGTTTTCATTAATTTATGATTCCAGCAGCATCAAAGCAAGAAAAACAGAACTTGGCTGAGACTTTAGATTCATCTCTGACTCTGTATTTCATAGTAGCAATTTACCTTCCAAACTCAGCTATCTGATACATGTAAGAAATCCACTGATTTTTATTTTGTTGAGCTTTTTGTTGCTGTAAGAACCAAACTGATAGCTACCAAGCTTTTCCTACAGTACAGCTGAAACTAAAATCAGCAAAATTTTCTCTATATAATTTGCATTTTAAAAAGAAAAGAAAATGATACTTTAAAATAGATTATTACTTAACTGCATAATAAACATCTTTGTAGAAATATCTGACAGAAAAAGCAATACATAAAAACCCCTTATGAATATGAATTCTGCTGTAGCATGCCACCATGTCTCCGTATTGTACTTGGGAAATATAGGAAGTGCATCATAAAAGTACGAATTGTAACTTAAATATTTAATAAGTGAACACAAACTAGTTGATCAACAAACAAGTATAGTTAATAAACACAAACTAGTTAATCAACAAAGAAATATAGTTAATCAAATTTTCAGAATTCATTTACTTTTTTGACATCAGTCAAAAGAAAAAATTCTATATTGAAAGCCCTAAAGCTGTATGTCAAATCTATTAATGTAAAAAAGCATATATGTCAGTGAATAAATGATAGTTGAAATTTTCACTTTTGCTTCCATTCACACATATTAAGCAGTTTATGTGCATTAGGAGGCAAATATTTTCGAGTGAGATATTACATATTTTATATTAGTTGTTCAGAGATCACACATACCAGAGTTTTACTCATTGATGATCAGTAGAGTTTTAGAAGGAAGAATTTAGAATGTAAAGTAGCACAGGCACTGTGTCTCACACTCTGATATCTAAGAAACATAAGCTATGTACAGTTTTCTGTATGTTAATGGCCAAGATTTCAGCAATGACTGGACCAAAAATACTTCCAGAGGGAATGCCATTCCTTTGTGTTAAATATGTACTTGTAAGTTAGTTTAATAGGAGCTAGAGGACACTTTATTTTCCTATGGGATGAGAAATATATCAGTTGGGCTTTTGTCTCTCCTTTGTTCAGAGACAGCTCAGCAGATCCATTCCCCTAATAAAGGCTTTTTGTGGCCTGGTCTGGTCTTGGTCTTCAGCCTTTTACCTGACATTTCTGGTGCCATGACTCGGATGGTAGATGGTCCATTATTGGACGATCCCCCGCAGGATGGGGTTGATTGGCCTTTTTGGCCATCTCTATTGGATGGACCCTATCTGCTGTGCCAGGACCCTCCAGGGCTTTCTACCTTTGCCATTGCTGACACTACACATCCACACCGGTCACCACTCTCTGGGTGAGTAGGCAGTTCAGCCTCCCTCTCGTCAGGTTCTCTGTCTCATTCTCTCTCCCTCTAGGGACTTCTCAGAAATCCAAGTGCTTGGTCAGAGAATCCTCCATGGCCCCTGGGCCAAGGACATGCCCCTGGGAGATGTCCCATTGGCCTGGCTCCTCTCGTTCTCTCCCTCTGGGAGACTCACTCGGAGATTTTCAAAGGAGACAAAGATGCTTCTCCCCTTTGTCCTTCTCCCAGGGAGCTGCCTCCTTCTCATGTGCTGTAACATGGGGGGCCAACAATCCAAACCCCCTCCCTCAACGCCTCTGGGCTGCCTCCTGGCACAACTCAAACCCCTCGGATTGTTGGGACCAGACTTTAAGCCAAAAAGACTTGTTTTCTATTGTAATCAGGTTTGGCCTCAGTATAATAATGAGTTTCCATGGCCCAAAAATGGCACTTTTGATTTTAGCATACTGTGTGATTTACACAACTTCTGTCAGCTCAATGGCAAATGGTCAGAAATCCCTTATGTGCAAGCCTTTTTTCTACCTACACTCTCGACCCTCCCTCTGCCAAACCTGTTCTCCTTCTCAAGTACTCCTACCCCGAGCTTCACCATCCACCCTTCCCAATTCCACTCCTTCTGATTCCAATACATTTGATCCAGCTGATCACTCACCACTCACACTTCCCCCACATTATAATCCTCTAAACCCTTCTGCCTCTTCTCCCCTGCCATCTTGTGACCCTCCTTTACCTCCTCCTCCCCCAGCCCCACCATCTCACACCCATTCTCGCTACCCACCCTTCCAACATTGGCCCCACTCACACAGATGCCTCTCTGACAGGTTGCTGGGACCAAGAGCATTGTTAGAGTACATGTGTCATTCTCTTTCTTTGATCTTTCTCAAATTAAAAAATGCTTAGGCTTCTTCTCCTCTAATCCTGATGTCTATATCAAAAAATTTCCCACAATGGGACTGTCAGCCAGGCTAGACAGATAGAGGCCACAGAGACTATATGACTCTCTGCCTCATAAAAGGTTTATTGTGAGTCGGAGACAAAATATTAAAAAAGCTATAAGTAAAAGGTATATTTTTGATATAGAAGGATTTTATATGTTTGTCCGGTTAAAAGGACAAGACCAAAAGGCCTAGGTATGTCAAGAAGGTATGCAAAAGTGATTTGTGAAGGAAATATATATGTTTGCTTGTTGGTTTTTTTAAGTTTGTTATAAAGATTTACAAGAATAGAGTCTTCATTTCTTCTGATTCTAATTCTACAGGAGACCTCTGTTAATTGACTTATGAAAAGTTTTAAATAGTCTTAATTATAATTATAAACCTAAAATTATAAAGATTTTAATTCCATTGGGCTAAATATATTTCAGTGCACTCTAGTTTTTTTTTTTTTTTGAGTGCACTCTAGTTTCAAAAATTGTCTTATATCTTTGTTTTTTGTCCAATCATATAGCTGTTTTGTTTATAGATAAAGGTTATTAAGTTCAAGGCATGCTCCCCTTGGTGAGCAGAAGAGCAGCTGGATGGAAATATTTTCCAGTCTTTGTTCACTAGGGGGATCTCAACAGTTTTTGTCTGACAACGGACTGACCGGATAGTTTTCATAGCCTTATAAAAGACATATCAATAAATATTACTTAAATATATTATTTTACTGTTTATATCAATTGTCATCAAAGGGGTAAATTCTAAATATGCTATTATGGTATGCTTACACTGGTCATTTTTAAAGGATTAAATATCTTGTAAAAAAACCAACAATAACAAGGTTTTATTTTTTCTGGTGTATTAAATGTATTTATACTTTCTGACTGTATAAGTTTTCTAATATTTGTTTATGATAATAACCTCTTTTTGATTCAGGTATTTGCCTTTTTCATCTGCTCCAGCTATTTATGATAACAGACACATTTATAGGCTGAGATATTTTCTTTAGATGGTATTCTATCAAAAGATAATTTATTTATTTTTAAAGATAATTTAGATAAAGACTTTTGGTGTTTTAAAAAAATGAGTGTCTTTAACAATGGCTATTTTATATCAAGATGGACATTTAAATGTGTTACAAAGGTAAAATCATCATAATTGTCATCAAAATATTATTTGTGGCTCTTTTTTTGTTAATATTCTATAGGAATTCAACTATTAAAAAACAACCATGACTGATAACAGCAACATTTCTCTATATTTTAAATTCCAAAATGCTTGTTATTCAGGTAAAATTTTAATAGTTATGTTCATTACTCTTATTACAATGCTAATGCTATTGACCTTCTCTTCTGGGTGTTCAACAACTAAAGTTTGGAGACCAAAACTAAAAGGTAACTGGGCTATAAGGACAGCCAATATTTTGGCTTTGGCCCCTCAAGGTCAACAAAGATCCAGACATGAGGGAACCTTCTCTACAGGGTCCTACATCTTTGGTAAGTCACTCAACCTCCTAAACTGAGAGATTGCTGGACACCAGAGGACAATGTACTGTGTGCCAAAGGAGGGTCTCCAAGAAAAAAATCTCCAACACTTTCACTGAAAGCAATTTGGTCAAGCAAGGCCATGACCCATCCTGATGGCTGACACTGACAGAGGACCAGAGAGGCTCTATGCATGGTTCTAAAGTAATGGCCTGGGGAGACTTAATTGACCTTGATAGATCACAAGAGGTTCATATTGATTGACACAGGTCTCACTTTAACTTGGTTTTAAACACCTGGCAGAAAAAAAATAACCAAAAGAGGTATAAAACTATGACACAATAATAAAGCTAGACTTCAGAAAAAATTAAGACATATCCCACCCATTAAAATCTTTTAGTTCACTCATGACACAGCCATTTCAAAAAACAAATAAACAAACTTTGGGGAATAAATAGAAGGGAAATCATTAATTAGCTACAAGTGTGTATAGGTTCTTTTCAGAGAAATTAAAATAAGTTCTTTACAGGTGTCCAATCCTAGAAACCACAGTCTCCAGATCTCTCCTTTTAGATAAGTGTTTTTCTGATTCTGTGATAACTAATTAACTATTGTGTAGTGATAAAAAAAAAAACCCATAAAGTAAGAGTATTGGGAAAAAATCACCTGCTTGTCAGCCAGTCAGGTTAAGTTCTATACCAAGCCGCTACAAGATTTGTTCCTTTTAAAATAATGTACATCCTTGTTCTCTGTTTATGATGCCTCTTCTCTCATTGTGCTCATATTTTCTCAATACCTACCCATGTCTAAAAAGATCAAGCCTTTTATGTTACACTTGATCATCTTAGGTTGGCCAGTGTCCTTGTTGAGGTTATGAGTTCTCTTTATTTTTAAATATATCTAGGAGACCTCCAAAAACTGAGTGATACAGGAATAAGACTGTCCTTTACACAACTAGTCCATGGCTTTGCTGGAACTATCAACCTAAAATGTGTGTTTTCATGGCTTTGAATTTAAAGGACAATCAAATGTTTCCAATGGAAGTTGACTAAAATTGATCTAGCAGAACCAACTTTCCTAGTTTATTTGTTTTATCTCTCCCTTCAGCCATCTATTCTCTTACTAATATATCCAGTAAAAATTTGAATTTTGTCTAAACTAACACTTAAGTTAAAAATTTTTTTGTTTCATCTTTGCATCCATTAACTTCTAGTGTAATTTGTATTAAAAAGAATAAGTACAGGCATCTGTGTTGATTCTGGATCCTAGCTGTTATAAATAATACAGCAGTAAAAATAGGTGTGCTGATTTTTCTTTGCTGTGTTGATTTTGTTTCTTTTGCATATGTACCCAGAAGCCAGAAAGCTGATGCATATGGTAAAATTATTTTAGTTTTATGAGGAACCTCTGTACTTGGCTCAGTAAGACCACAAGATAGAGAAAAATGTAGTATATATAGACAATGGATTATTATTCAACCATGAAAAAAACTGTATCCTATCATTTGTAAAAAAGAAAAAAACGTGGAAGTAGATAATATTTTGTTAAGAGGGATGCATCAGACTAAGAAAGAAAAATATAGGATGCTCTCTTCCATATGTAGAAATTTTAGAAAGTTTATCTAAATTTAAATTAGTGGTTCCTAGAGGCTAGGAAGAGGTTAAGAGGGAGGGTGGATAACAGGCTTTAAAACAAAGTTAAAGATGATGTCTTTTTTTTTTAACAATGTGAGGACTATGAGTCATAATAAGTTGTTCTATATGTATAAATAACTATAAAGGAGAAAGTAGAAATAACCAAATTTAAAGTAATGCTAATCACTATGATTTGATCAGTACACATTGTGTACTTCTACTGAAGCAATATTCCTAACTGGACAATCCCTAGTTGTAGACAGGAAGAAGAGTGTTAGAAGACTTGAGTTGTCCCTGGAAGCTATATTCTCAAACTGCCAATGCTTCTGGGGTTCAGACTGAGCCATGATTTGTTGACACAACCTTTATATCCTCCAGATGTCCCCAGTGTAGCCTACTCAGCATCCCAGCTGTACCTTTGATTCTATAAAGAAGGATGTAAAAAGAGATGGGATAGGAATAATTAGCACTAGTTGATTCCACTCTCTGTCATTCCAGGGATGCAGGGACAGTAAGGAATTGCTGGAGTTGAGTAAGCTGCCTCAGCCAGCACAGTGGTGTCATAGGATATACCTAGGGATGACACAGGGCTAGAATTCTCAAAAGGCAATCCCAGGATACAGAGGATATTTCAATATAGAAACTGCTGAGAAATGTACTCTGTAGTTTTACTACTAATGACATAAAATTTAGAGTAGCTGTCAGTAACAGTTGTAATTTTAAAATCAATAAATCATGCTGTAAGAAAATATTGCATGTTCTTTCTGATTTCTCTGCAGAAAGTATTTTTGTAATGTTTGTGTTACACAAAGAAGAAAAAGAGTGTGTAGTTTAAAAGTGCGGAGAAGAAAATATATAGTCCAAAAAGGTAGTGTGCTAGTCAACTTCGCATTGTTAGGACCATGTACCTGACTTACACACAATTTACAGGAGAAAAGTTGTACATGCTTCACACTTTCAGAGTGCTCAGTCCACAGTCAGCTGGGTCCCAGGCAGAAACATTATGGCAGAAGGGCCTGGCAGAGAAAAGCTGTACAACTTGTGGAGGCCAGAGCCAAGCGAGAAAAAGAGCCAGAGCATGTGCTATGCACTCTAAGGGTGCACACCAGTGAGGCCTTCAGTACCTCGGCCCCATTTCCTAACAGCACATGCCAGCTATAGCCTCACCAAGGGAGTGATCCAGTGTTGAGTGTAATGTCCCTATGATTCAACCACTCTCAGGAAGTCCCAATTTATTTATTATAACTAGATCTCTGGATATCTTTAACAGCAACCCCATTTCCATTTTTCCCTAAACTGGTGACCAGTTTCCTATTTTGATAGATTTAATATTCTGATTGTATAAATTTGACTACTCTCGGTATTTAATATAAGTGGAATTACACAGTTCTCATTCTTATATGACTGGTTTACTTCACTTAGCACAAGTCCTTAAGTTTTATCCATTTTGTAGACTATATATATAGTTAATACTCTATGTTCCCTAAAATCCTGTTACAAGAGTATGCCTCATGTTATGTATGCTTTGCTACAACACAAGATCATAATTCTAATTATAATCATAACAATGATAACAAAAATATTTTTCTGAGTGTGGTCAAGTTATGCTGTCAGATTTTATTCAATTTTAACATTTGTTATGAATTGCTGTTTTGAATTAAATCAATATTCACATATTGAACAAACTTTAAATTCCTTTTTCTTATTGCAAGTTTCCACAAATTTTACAGTGCATAGGTCCTCATATATCTGAAACTAACCATTTAGGTAAAAAGGTAATTTATAATTGAATTTCTCAATATGTGTAATTTGTCATCATCTATAGGATTTACTAATAACATAGTGGGGATTAAATTTTTTAAAATGTATATATTTGAATTACTTTAATAAATAATGTTTCATATAACTTGATACTCAGCTAGTAACTTGCTTCAGAATAATATTTGGAACTGGGCATAGTGGTAAATTCCTGTGATCCCCACACACTGAAAGGCTGATATAAGAGAACTGAAAGTTGAAGACTAGCCCAGGTATCTTAGTGTGAGCCAGCTACAAATTCATAAATTGGATTTTCATATTAAAAGTCTGAGTCTTTCTTTAGCCCACAATGGTTTTCCTGAAGAGTTAGCAGTTGGTGTGTAGGAAAGGAATAACTCCCCATACCACTAGTTATGGCAGAGGTCTCAATGATCTGTGATGCTGTGATGTCTTGGATGGTAAGACAATAGAGCAGCTAAGGGTAGCAAGACTCATACAGAAAACTCCTATAGAGGTAAAATTAATCTATGGGAAGAAACAAATTTCCCACTAATCTATGAGCTGTTCTTACTAGAATGTCTCCTTCCCTTTTGCTAGGACCCTGCTCACATCAGTGCCTGCCACTCACTATTCCCTGCACTGCCCCTTACACCTTCAAAAGCTGTGTGTTCAATAAATAGTGGTAAGCTCCATGAGATAGTGTCTTAGCCTAATAAGGGCTTTGACCATCCTGGGACTCCCATGTATGCATTAAGATCTTGTCTTGTCTTTTTAATCCTGCTACTGTACCCTTGGTCAGATGATTGGGGATCTGATCAGCCTCCAATATTAGTGATTTAGAGAACCTGTCTCAAAATACAAAAAAGCTCAGGAGGTAGCTCACTGCAAAGGCCCTTATTTCAATCCCTGGTACTGTATTGAGAAGGAAAAAAAAAAAGAATACTAAAGACAATTCGTTCTCTAGGGGGATCATTGGTAATAGGAGAGGGAACTATAGAGCTTGCTACAAAAATAATTTCAAGTTAGAGGCACGGACCTTTCAGAAGAGTTTTGCTGTCAGGAATAAGAAATGGATTGGGCCAAGCTATTCATAATAATAATCTGAAGTGTTCAGGAAGAGGACATTGGTCATTGATGCATTTGGTAATCATGACAATTAAAATCTACCTTCAAACATGAATAGTAACAGGATGCTATATTTCTTCATAGAGTTAGATATAAATTTAATGTAGAGTTTTATAAGTAAATATTTAATTATTTAGAAATAAGTAGATTTTTCAGTTGTTGTAGGCATATAAATGGCTTGTTTTGTAGCCTGGGTTCTGTTCTGTGTACTGCTGCTCATTTGTAGTCTCAAAACACCTCTGGAATACCTTTCCATTTGATTCAGAGCCCTGGACATTTCCAGTAAGTCTTCAGCCTTTTATGAAATTGCTCAAAGTTCACATGAAGAAATAAATCTTTATCAATAGCTTCTCCGAAAAGCTTTACTTCAATCCAATAATTTCTGTAAAGATGCTGGCTCCCTCGTTAATACGTTAAATGAGAATTTTTCCATGATTCTGCAACTCTGTCTTGCTGTAACCCAGGAGCCCGGCCTGTCTGTGTTCTTTAAATACTTTATCTCTCCCTCCAGTTTTGACAGTAAGTGTCACTCTTTGATCAGAGTCCAAGACCAAAATTCACTACGTCTTCCCAGGGCCAAGACACATTTAGAATAACACTATTAAATATCACACTAATAGGAGAAGCACAGAAGATTTCTATTAAAAGTCCTTAAGTCCAATACCTAACAGACATAATAATGAACTTGAAATAAAAATAAATAATTAAAATAAAATGAAAAAATATGTTCTTGCTAATAAAACTTAAAGATATAATAAATTATACTACACTAATGATTACATTTTAACCAGTTTAAACTTGACATTCTTGTTAGAAATTTATAATTAAGCCAATTTATGCAAAAAATAAACTGAGGCCCAACACAGATGATCCAGCTTTCTTAAGGCCATTTTAGTTGTATGTGCCGTATGTGCCATATGTGGCAAATGAATCTAGTGCAGTTTTCCCATCCAGTTTATACTTCTCGTACAAAGCATCGCTGAATTTTAAATCGATGACATAATTACAGTTTTTTATGTTTCATTCATTTTTGTAATAACTGTACATCTACTATCTGTCCAGTAATAGACCAGAATAAATTTCTAGCTAATAAAGGCAGTTGATGCTTTCAAAAGGCTCAGAGTAAGGGGAGGGTAAAAATACGTGTAAGAGGAGTGTAAAATATAATCCTCAGATCCTATACTTGGTTTGAAAAACTGTGAAAAGTAAATCAAATGTATAACATATACCTAAAAATAATTTTTCATCATATAATTAAATCAAATATAGAAACACTGATATTAATTTACTTGTACCCCCTCAATTAAATTAGAAGAATATACACAAGAATCTAATCATGAACACTATAATTATGCAGTGATTAAGTCATCAAATTATTGCATATAACAAAATTTCATGTCAGGCGTTTGAGACAGACAAATTTCATGTTTGTAAGAAGATTATATGTTGATCTCATACATGTAAAATTTTAGAAGAGCATATAAAAATGAAATAAAATAAAATGCTACAATGGACATACCATTTTTTTATTAATCAAGTTTATTGGTTCATTTTAGGTGTACAATATGATGACATTCAGCTTTGGGAATTTGTATCTGTACATGATATATCTTGGTTCTTATTTTTTCCCATTCCCCTTCCCTTCCTTCAACCCTTCCACTCCTCCATATTTACAAAAGCTTGTTTCTGTTTTTTTTCCTTCTTTTCTCATGTTTTCTTTCCCTTCTCTCCAACCACCCCAGATCCCCTTTTTCTTTGTACCTTTTCTTCCTATTTCACATTATCTATTATACATTTTTGAGCCTTATTTACACTTTCAGTTCCTCATACCAGAGAAACAATTTGGTATTTACACATGTGTGTCCTATTTATTTCACTTAAGAGTGTTGTCTCAAGGTGCATCTATTTATCTATTTTATTAAGTAAATTGTTCATAATTAACAAAAATCCTATTTCTTTAATTTTAGTTTTTCCCATTGTTTCATGACAATCAATATTCATACAGGTGTGCAACATCTCTGTTTAAAGGTTCATTTTATGGTGGGAAAGGACTATAGAGCAATCAAAAACTTTTCCAAATTAACCTTATAATCCAACAGAATCTGCATATATTTAGGTATATATTTTATAGTAGAGCTGCATTCTTTTTGAATGTGAACTTATAATTTTCAATGCTTTTCATAGACTATTCAGACAAACTGTGCCTGAGATTTTCTAAGTGGTTGTTTTTACTTTAGAATTACATATATTAATATTCAAATGCCAAACATTGATCACTCCTGAAACATTTGGTCCTTTAATTGATCTCCAAAAGTGCTCAAATTTATGGTTTTTAAAGTTATTCTCTCACTGTGGGGCAGCAGAGTTCTTTAGGTATAGATCTGAATGCCCTTTTTGTTTGTTTGCTTGCTGGGTTTTTTTTGGTTTTTTTGGGTACCAGAGATCAAACTCAGGATCTTTCACTTGTGAGGCAGGCATGGTGCTGGTGAGCTAAATCCCTGGCCCTGAATGCTATTTTAATGCAGAACCTAATTAGAGTTAAAGACATATTTCTCTTTTAATTTAAATAAAATCATCTCAACTTTTAATGATTTTTATTCATTAGTGACTTAAGTAACTTATACCTGTATCATTTATATTTATTAAATATAATATTTTCATTAAAATATGACTTTTTGAGATTTTGTGCACTGCATAATGTGATACATGGTTCAAATGAATTTGTGATGTACCCTATTATGAAAAATATTTGCAGACAAATGGTTTGCACTAGATTATATGTTATCAATTATCAGTGGATCTAAAATAAATGTAATTTTTATTTGTACATCTTTCAATATAAATATTTTAATGAAATTTCATTTTTGTCTTTTAAAATCGCATTTATATTCCTAATATCTACAAAGATCGAAAATGAGGTAAATCAATATTTCTCAATTAGAAGACCTTGAAATCAAGTGTAAATATAAATTTTATAATTACCCCAAAACAAGAATCTGTGAATTCTTTTTACTATAGAAATGTGCTATGTGTTCTACATGAAGAGTATAATAGCTATAGCTTTTTAAATATGTTTTGCATAATGTTATTTTAAAACCTCATAAATAAGTAATCATATATAGTCTATTAATATACTCATGGTTTGTGAGATGTCTTATGTTTTCTGTTTGATTTGAGAATTTGTTATAACTTGACATCTAATGCACAAATCTAAATTTTATTTATTGTGAAATGGTCTTAATTTACTCAACTCATTTCGATTATTTTTGTACAATAAACTTTAAAACAATTACTTAAGACAATTACTGAACTAGATTTAGTAGTTGATTTTGTGGAAAAAATTAATTACATATATGTTGCAAATTTAATTTTGTTTTATTTTAAAATTCTCTATAAATAATACTCTAGGCTTCACATAAGTAGAAATGATCTGACTTAAAGAAACTTAAAGTGATAAATTATTGTAGAGTGACTACATTTATTTTACCCAATTTTTGGATATTGTCAGATGTTTTACAAATGTTAAGATTTATTTTTATTTTAACTTCAATTTTAATTATAGGAGACATTTTTCAGTAATTTCACATTTAAATCAAAGTAAGCTGATTAAACCGATTTTTTGGATAATTAGTACAATTAATAAATCACATAGAGTAAGATATAACATACAGAATTGTTTCCTGAAATAACATTTTTGAAATAATTAATCTATACTGTTTTACTATCACAATAAAATATTTAATTTCATAAAATATTTTTTGTACTTTCTTGTAAAAGTCTGTCAGTAAGACATTATGATTTTTAAATTTTTAAAGAATGTGTAATTTTAAAAGTCCTTATTCTCTTATTCATTCATAATGAATCAAGTGTGTTTTCTATGTTAGAAATTACATTGTGTTGGAGATACAAAGATATACTATAGTCCACAGCCTCAAGTATCATAGACCACTATAGATTCTTTATTAACATAGGTTCCTCTGCTACTTTCTATGTAGATTATATGTAAACTTCAAACATTTGTTAAACAACAATGTCTCCAAATTAGAAATCTCAAATTAGAGGTCATGAATAGCTGTAACTAAGTGATTTGTTTTTGTAGACCAATAAAAATTGTATGCACTTTAGGAGCCAATAATATTTTTGAAACCATGATTAACACTTTTCAGATTATTATCCAGCTTCAAGCTACCTACATACCCTGGAAAGAATGAGCTTCCCTCAACTTCTTATGGTGACTAATAGTTTGATAAAGTATTATGAAGAGTAATGAGAGTGTCAGAGAATATCTAATACAGTCTGAACAGATGAGTGTGGATATGTGTGTTTAAAATTTTTCTGCAACTAATGTCAATGGAATATTCTAAATAATGACAAGTAATATTAGAATAGCAAAAAAATCCTCTGCACTAGAGAAGCTCATGCTTTTGAATGGGAAGAAAGAAAAAAATGTAAAAATAAGTGAAATAAACCATACATAATAAATAAAATACATAACTCTATGGAATGGAACAAGAAAAGTAAATGAAGGAAAAATATATAAGGGATACTAGTGTTGACAGATGGGCGGAGATGTTCTTTCAATTTAAAATAGCACTGGACAAAGAAGACCACAGAGCAAAAATAACCTCAGCAATGAAACAGAAATAGTGGGAATACTATAGCAGACACACAAAGTCAGTGGAGCATGTGTGACTGTGTGGGTGGAGTAAAATAAACACAAGATAACAAAATTTGATTTCAGTCAGAAAAACAGTGGGGCTGGACACAGTCTGGCAAGCTTCATAAGGAATCATGTTTCTATTATGAGTGATACATTATTTTATTGGAATATTTGCTGCAGTATTGCCACAATATAATTTAAGTTTCAAACTTCTGACTCTTCATATCATCTTAAGAATAGATTCTTCATGAAGTCTTTTCCTATGCCAATGTCTTCAAGAGATCTACCTAACTTATCTTCCAGCAAGTTTAGTGTTTCTGTTTTAATATTTAGATCTTTAATCCACTTTGATCTTAGATTTGTGCATGGTGATAGGTATGGGTCTAGTTTTAATCTCTGGCAGGTTGAAATCCAGTTTTTCCAACACCATTTATTAAATAGGCTATCTTTCCTCCCATGATGGTGGTTGGCTCCTTTGTCAAAGATGAGATGGCCGAGTATGTCTGGAGTTATTTCTTCATCTTCTAATCTACTCCACTGGTCCTTAGGTCTGTTCTTTTGCCAGAACCATGCTGTTTTTATCACAGTGGCTTTGTAGTATAGTTTCATGTTGGGGATTGTGATACCCCCAGCCATGTCTCCGTTGCTTAGAATTGCTTTAGATATTCTAGGTCTCTTTTGACTCCAAATGAATTTTTGGATTGTTTTCTCTAGTTCTGTGAAGTATATTGTTGGAATTTCAATTGGCATTGCATTGAATTATATAGTAGTTTTGGAAGTATGGCCATTTTCACTATATTGGTTCTTCCTACCCAGGAGCAAGGGATGTCTTTCCATTTTCTTGTATCCTCTTCGATCTCTTTTTTCAGGATGCTGTATTTTTCAGTGTAGAGGTCTTTTGCTTCCTTTGTTAGATTGATTCCTAGATTTTTCATTGTTTTGGATGCTATTGTAAAAGGAATTGTTTCCCTAATTTCTCTCTCAGTGACTCTGTTATTTGTGTACAAGAAGACTATTGTTTTTTAAGAACAAAACCTCAGTAGCATGGATACTAGCAGAAAGAATCAACAACTGCAATCTTATCTTATTAAAAAGATTCTGCACGGCAAAGAAACCACCAACGGAGCTAGCAGACAACCTAAAATATGGGAAAATCTTTTAGCAGCTGTACCTCACACAAAGGACTACTATCTAGAATATATAAAGAATTGAAAAAAATCAGACCCCCCAAATTCAAAGACCCAATTCAAAAATGGGCATCTAAAATGAACAGACATTTCTCAGACAAAGAAGTAAAAGCAGCAAACAAATATATGAAAAAATGTTCAACATCACTGGTCATTCAAGAGGTGCAGATGAAAACAACACTGAGATTCCACCTCACCCCAGAAAGAATGGCTGCTATTAAGAAATCAACCAATAACAAATGCTGGCGGGGCTGTGGGGAAAGAGGAACCCTGCTCCACTGCTGGTGGGAGTGTATACTGGTGCAACCACTATGGAAATCAGTATGGAGATACCTCAAAGAACTAGGACCAGAGGTCCCATTTGACCCAGCTATTCCCCTGCTGGGTATCTTCCCCCTCAAATTAAAAGAATCATACCACAGCAATATATGTGCACCCATGTTTATAGCGGCACAGTTTGTAGTAGCTAAAGCTTAGAAACAGCCCAAGTGCCCATCAACTGGAAACTGGATAAAGAAGATATGGGTTTTTTTTATAAAATGGAGTACTACTCAGCCATAAAGAATGAGAAACTAGAGTCATGTGTAACTAAATGGATGCATATCGAGGCCATATTTTTAAGTGAAATAAATAGGACACACATGTGTAAATACCGAATCTTTTCTCTGGTGTGAGAAACTGATAGTGTAAACAAGGGTTAAAATGATTAAAATGAATAATTGATAATTTGAAATAGGAAAAAAGGTCCAAAGATGAAGGAGTGAAGGGAGGGGAAAGGGAAAGGAAAGGAGAGAAAGGAAAAACTATGAGAAAAGAAAAAAATGGAAATGAATTCTATGTAAATAGGGAAGGGTGGAGGAGATGAAGGGCACACAGGTAATAGGGGAAAATAAGAACTAAAATACACCATGTACACCCAATGATAAATGTAAATGAATTGTATACCCAAAATGTACCAATAAAAGAACTTAAGAAAAAAAATGTATAGATTGATGACGACAAAAAATAGAAGCAGGAATATCTGTTAGTAGGTGGTAATAATTCTGGGAAGATTAATAAACTTTTGTCCATGGTTGTAACAGTGACTGATGGTGGTGGCGAGAAACAGTGTAATTTTCATTACCTCTATAGCTCAGGCAAGAAAATCTACTAAAGGGGTTAATGTGGATACGAGGAAATTAGAAGTGTTAGTAACTTACAGGCTTTTGGCTTGAGATACTGTAAAAATGGATATGACAAAAACTAGGTTAGGAAAGAGTGGGAGAAACAGATTTGTGGAAGGGTCAATTAGGAGGTTAATTTTTTGCAAGTATAGTGTGAAGTTTCTGTTAGAAAGTTATGTGGAGATATTTGCCAACCAGTTAGATATGAGGTGAGCTCGTTAAACTTACAAAGTAATGGAAATAAAAGAGGTTTTGTAGGCAGTAGGGGTACATAGAGAAAAAATATTTGGCATAATGCCTGAGGTACTCTGAATATAGTTTTTAAAAACCTGGAAGAAGTAGCAATAGATTCTAAAAATAGATACTTCAAAATTTATAAATTATTTCTTTAATATATTCTCATGATCATTTTGTGGAGATTTTTGCTACTTTTGAAGTTTCAATACATTTTCTGTTAATGTAAATAATTTCTTGGACATTAGAATATACTAGATATACATGTACATATATAATATTCTTAATGGGAAGATAAATATAAAATAAAATCTTTCACAGTAATACACTTGCAACAGTATAACACATTTAAATTCTAACATTGCAACAATGAGTGTGAAATTGATAACCAGTTAATGTCTTAATTTTAATTTTATTTATTACTATTTTTATCAGTTTTCTCACTCACTATAATTTTGATATTTCATCATGTATTATTGATAGTTACAGCACATTAAAATTATCAAATCTCACTATTTCTTTAATTTGATATTTTACTTTACAACCATGATATCTTACATAAAAAATGTGAAAAGGGCATTAGTGGAATCTTTTATTATTTTGAAGGAAAATTATTTTCATTTGCTGAGTACAGCATGCATCAATTGCAAATAAGTATTTATCTCAGTTGCTAAAATCAAACAGATACTTTCAGTCTTATGATATGTGAAAAGTCTCTAAGTAAATGTTACAGTTTTGCAGCATACTGCAGCAATATGTGGAAAAAGAATTAATCAGTATTTTGAAATTAATATTTGTCAAGAATCTGGAAATGCAATATTAAATAAATATGCCTTCATCTATACTCGGCTAGATTTCATATCATGCTATGACATCACCACTGAAATATGTGTTAAACCACAAACTCTTTGAGTCAACCTTATGTCTTTCTGTATCACATATTTACAGTAAAGTACCTCAAATTAACCAGAGTATTAGGCGAAATGTTCAGAGACTGTCCATTGGAAAACTGGCTATCCAAGTGCCTTTAAAACATGATATGTTTTATGGAGATATCACATTACTTATTAAGGAATTCATCAAATGGTTCTGCCTTACTACCAGTATCATACCTGTAGATTGTTTACTTCAGAATATAAACTTGAATAAACAGCTTCTTCATATACCCTTTATTTTTATTACAAATATGGCATGCATTACATTACATTATATTATGTTGGGTGTGTTGTATTGTGTTATGATATATAATATGTTATGTCATATTATATTACACCATAATTATTTACTTAGCAGTTAATGTTTCATTTCCTAAATTATAAGTTTTTTGAAATAATAAATATGATTTAAATTATGTACAGTGTTTCACTGTGCCAATTATAATGACAAAGAATACAATTTGTGGTTAAGTATATCTATGAATAAAATTATGGCTTATTATATGGAATTGATCTGTCCTCAATGTAGCTTAAATATGCAGAACTCTGATAAAATCTTTTATCCATCGAAAAAAAAGACTATGCCTCCAATTTGAAAGAACTGTGTCGGAAGACTGTTGTAAATGACACTGTGAAATGTTGTTTTTATATCCATCATAGGAGAATTTTCATTGTCTGTAAGTAAACTTTTGCCCAAGCTCTGATCTGAAATATACGTTATATATTACAGGCACATTGCTTTTTACACAAGGCTGTCAGCAATACTTCCTCTGAGACATAAATATAAATACATGTTCTCTTTCAACATATTACATGTTAAGGGAGCTTCTCTGAGAAGCTCTTTAATACCTCAGTACCCCTCATATTTATGAGTAATACGGTAAATACACAAATTATTTTCTCTTATAATCTTCCAGTCATAGGAAAATCTTGCTGTGAGGAAAATTTTCCATAAGTAAACATGAGTAAACTACATGTTTGTTTTCATAATTATAATTTATGTTATAAATATAACTTCATTATAGCATGTTTATGTAATTTATCTATCTTATAGGTTTCACGCAGCGCTAGGATTCTGATTCTATCACTTACTATGTAAAAGCAAAAGTAATTTGATCACATCAGAGCAAGGCATCCATGTATGCAGGAAAATGATTTTTCAAAACCTAATATTAATAGTCTCAGAAATAGATTTCTCTTATAGGTTTTTTTTTAATGTAAGTTTAGGAGTACACTACATAGTATTACTTTAGTTATGATTTTTCAATTTTTGTAGAAAACTGTTGAGCAGAGTATGGAAAGTCAATTTCTCAATACCATGAACATTTAATGACTGTTTACATCCTTATTTAAGTCACTGTAATAAATGTCTGTAATTCTAATATAAAAGAAATTTACCATATATGGAGCAACATTAGAATAAAAATTAAACCCACAAAACTTAAATAGGGAAAAGATAAAACTTTTTGAACTATCTCTTCACTTTTTTGTTAAAATCCATGGGAAAGAAAGGTAATTTATTTCATTTATAAAATTGTAATATTTTATAAAAATGCTATGATTATGAAAATGACTGTAAATTCAGGTGGATATATTTTGTAATAATAGTAATAAACAAATGCTTTACTTGTGTTGATATGCTAATTAGCTCTAACTGGTAAGATTTAACCAATTTGTTAAGTAGCATGCAGTGATTATATACTTTCACTAACATACATATGTTTGATATTATTCAGATACTTCTCTTTTGCCTTCAAAATTTTTTCATTTAGCAATAATACTACATATGCATGATGCTTTAATGGCATCTTTTCATGGAAATTAATGAAGTGTATATTTGAAAAGGATATGTCTTAAAATCAAGCAGATTAGAATTATTGTGTTTAGAATGATAAATAGTGATCTTTACTCATTTTTTTAAGCACAATATGAAATTCCCTAAAATTTGTGATTAGTTTGTACTTAACAGCACATGCAAGGAGAATCATTGTTTTCACAATCCATTTTGAAGCATGACTTTTCAAGAAGAGTAGCAGGTGGGTAACTCAACTCTCTGGCACCATAATGTTATTTTTATAAACAGTATAAATTAAATAATTTAGTCAACATTTGCTTATTTTTTAACCTCTTTCCAATAGTAGATGAGTCTCAGTTCTTTCCTGAATAGATGAAATGGAATAGCTTCCAATTGTGCTTAGAAATGGCACAGATTGTCTGTTATAATTCTTTCAAATTTAAAAAAAAAGAAGAGGAAAGTGTAGTTTGAATGAATGTTATTTTGTCTCTTATTATTTTATTTCAAATGTGGTTTCTGTCTCTCATATTACCTCTAAATTCAAAATAAAATAGCCATTTTTGTAGATGTAGACAGCCATGTGTTGCAATCTGGTAAGTTGCCCCTTTAGGGGTAAATTTGTCCCTTTAGGGGACAAACTAGGAGATAAAGGGAACTTCTGAGTCAGTGTCTAACTCCTGTCTTGAAGAATAGATCTTTAGGAAAGATGGGAATATTGTTTATACAAACCTGAATGTTCTAATTGTTTTGAGATAACTAGATATTCACTGCATAAAAATGAAATTAGACCCTTATTCCATACCATATACAAAAATCAACTCCTAATGGATTAAAAATTTGAATATAAGTCCTGAAACTGTAAACCTACCAGAAGACACCAACAAGCAAAAATTAGGGGGGATGCTCCATTGGCTTTTAGATATGACTCAAAAGATTAGGCAGCAAAAGCAAAGATAGAAATGAGATGACCCTAAACTAAAATTTTTTCCCAAAGAAACAAGAATGAAGAAACAACCTGCAGAATGAGATAAAATATTTTCACACTATACATGTGATTAGTCTTTAATATCTGAGATATATATGGAGTTCTATTGACTTAATAATAGAAATCTCCCCAATAACTCATTTAAAATTAAGCAAAGACCTTAAACCTCCATTTCTCAGAAGTCTTACAAATGCAAGCAAGTATATAAAAAATGCTCAAAAATCACTGAACACCAGGAAAATGCAAAGCAAAACCACTGAAAGATATCACTGACCCAGCAAAAAAAATGATTATTATCAGAAGGACAAAAAGTAACAGAATGATAGCAAAGTTGTAGAGAAAAGGGGGCCCTTTCATACTCTTGATGGGAGTATATTAGTACATCACTATTGACAATTGAATAGTTTCCTCAAAAACTAATAATAAGCATTGTCATCTTGGTAGCTGTATAGCTTTGAGTCTGGAGAAGGAGACAAAGCAAAGAAACAGTTAAGAATACATGGGCCGAATTATCAGGTCAGCAGGATTGCTATGAATATAGCCAACAAGTGTTTCTACTGAGAGGAACTAGTAATAGCCTCCCACAAAGAGGATAAGGAGAAGGTCCAGGGGATCAGAATCCCAACATAGAAGTCATATTGTACAGTTCAGCAGTTATGAGCTGTTTACAAGGTCGATCTGGTGAATCCGAGTAAAAGAATTCTAGCACATTTGTCATTGGTTCTATTTGTATGACTGCTTGGAGTTTGGCAACCTCTAGGCAAGAATAAACAAAACTTTTAAGAAATTAGGACATAATCTAAGCATGAGCACACTAGAATGAGAGGGCAGTTTGGGGAGAAAGTCACACCTAGGAACTGAAATAGTGATTGTAACCTGCTGGCTCTTAGATTCTTTCAAAGATGACAATGCTTGGCACCTATCAAAGGCCTTTAGATAGACCCTCTGTAGAGTAGCTCTACCTGTTGATCACAACCATGACTCTCTTCAGCTGGAAGTGGCCAGAACGGTCTTCACCCTTTGCCCCCTCATAGCAGTTAGGGGTGTTTCTTCAGAGGGAGAATATTGTAGACAGGTAAGTTAATTAGATATCCTGTAGGCAGTTAGACAAGGCCAGCCCTCAAGGAGCCAACAGGGAGGAGAGTGAAAACACACTCACTGAAGGTCAGCATTGTAAAAGGAAAG
This sequence comes from Heterocephalus glaber, assembly GCF_000247695.1. The sequence goes on along the minus strand of NW_004624814.1, from coordinate 4,009,028 downwards.
AAATTAGCACACCCATGTAGGATGAATAGCAGTGATTGGTATTCTAAATAGGAATCAATCACCTGGGTGGGGGGCCAAGGACTTCATCCAGCCTCCTCAGGCAATGTCCCTGTCCCACCCTTATTGAAAATCCTTGGTCCCCCATTTGATCACCATTTAATCAATATTACCTGGGTGACTGTACTTGCAATCTTATTGGTTAGTCATGGCTTTGTCCCACCTCATACCCCTGTAAATTTCCACTGGGTTTTGCAGTTTTGTCCCACTTTGTACCTACCTCACCACATGGGTTTGTTGTATAAAACAACTTTGAAACATGGGGTGGGCAGGCACCCCACTTTCTGGTCCCCCTTCTGTCTCTCTTAGGCTGAAGCTTTCTTTCTCCCAATAAATGTTTCCTACTCTTAAAAAAAAAATCTTAAAAGTAAAACATAATAGGAGCCTACAATCCTAGAATTGTATATATATATGAAATCGGTAGGTAGAAAAAAATCTGCATTGCCATGTTTATGGAAACATTATTCATAATAGGCAATATGCAGAATTAACCTGTGTCCAACAAAATGGATCATGAAAATATAGTAAATATACACAAGATAATATTTCTCACATTAAAAATGAGCTAAATAATGTCACTTCTTATAACATGCATGAACTAAATTGAAAATAATCTAGGGAAATGGACAAATATCACATGATTTATTGTAATTAAAGAAGTTAAGCCCTTAGAAGTAAAGGGTGAAATGGTGATATCAGAGGCTGGGGGATGGTGTGAGCAGAGTGTTAGTGATCAAAGGGTGCAATATTTCAGTTAGGAGAATAAAGTTCAACAGATCTGCTGTAAAGTGTGGCCATTAGAGTTAATAATAACATATCGTATTCTTCAACATTGCTGAAATTTTCAGTACTCTCACCACAAAAAGACAATAAGTATGTAAATAATATATTTTAATGGGCTTAATTTAGATCCTCTGTATTTTGTGTACATATGTATGCCAACACGTGTAACAGTATATATATACGTATATATACATATATATGTATATATGTATTTATATATGTATATTTACATATGCATATATACACATATATACATATATGTATTTATATACGTATATATACATGCATGTATTTATATATGTATATATACATATATACATATATATTACATATACTTTGTCAATTTGAAAGAAGTAAAGAAATGAAAGAAAGCAATAGAAGAAAGAATGAAAAATGTTACTGTATCAGTCAGAGAAGTACATGCCTTGATGCCAATCTTAATATTTGAAAACTTAAGATCATTTGAGAATTTTTCATTAAAATAAAACTAAATGACATCATTTTGGTCTTTTATTTATTTTGTTATTAACAACCATGTGTTCCAGTAATGAAAGGTCAGTCATAATTATTCTTATTTTGAACTCTGAAAAATAGTATAGTGCTTTATACCATGGTTATTTATAAAGACCTGTAGTTATATGTACAACATCAGTCAATGCTTTTGTATCTACTTTATATCAATTTTCCCCTAATGGAGAAAATCTCCATTCATTATTTCCCTGTTCCTCTGTACATCTAGTGACTTGTGTGTCTGTGTTGTGTGTGACTTTAGGAATTCAGCAAAAAATTTTCTCATATCCTTATCACATTTATGTAGAATTATCTAAGAGAGAGTATCTATCAATTTCAACAATATGTCCATCATTGAGCTGATTAGAAAAATCATTTTGCTTGATATTTTATTGAGTATTGTATTTAAAAACAAATAATTTATAATAGATGAGGAAACTCTAAGTGTTATGTTCCACTCAAGTCATTGTAAAACAATCTTAGGAAGTACAGAATCATTGTATTTAGTTGTACATTCCCTTTCTTTGATTTTCTTCATCTAAATATTAAATCCAGATAAACGATCATGTGAAAGCCGCTCAATATCTTGTAAACATTTCAATAATTATATCAAAAATATGTCCAGAATATAATTTTAGCAATAACAAATTTGTTTGCTCCAATCATACTAAATTCTCAGGTCCATTCACAGTGCCTCACAAATAATAGCTTTTTGTCTTTTAAACACTTTGAAAGGTAAATAGTAAATTAATAGTGGAGATAAACCACAAAATTGTTTATTATATTTTATATAACACCAAATCAAAAGTTTGGAAAAGATTTTATGTTGTAAGTGTTGATTTTATTTAGAACCTATGCAAAATAAATGGAAACGTTTTTATTAAGTAGAAGCTGTTATATATCTTTACAGTGTATTCAAATGTAAATATGTTCATATTCCTGAAACAATTTAAATTAGATATGTGAGAAATATAAAATTTATGATGGAGTAAAATTAAATGAGTACAAAACAAAACATTACATAGATAAAGAATCAAGAATCTAAATATTATGTCAATGAGTGAGAAATACAAAGTAATAATAGATGAATATATTAACATTTACAGGGCTCATGACTGCTCCTTATCAGCTTTAAAGGAATGAAAAGGAAAAGAAACTAATCATTTTGCAGATTAAATTTAAAATTTTATAGATTGCATCATGTTGCTCATGCCATGGACTTTCAAATATCCTTATTTAGATATAATTTCTTTATATTAACCTTAGAAGTATATTCATTTACTTTCAATAGTAATTATTTAAAGATTAAATAACATCTCTTGCATAATCTTCTTTCAGCATGTTTTATTTTCCCTTAATGCTGCCATAACCAATGATTACAAAAGGGAGGATTATTCAATAGAAATTTATTCTTTCACATTTCAAGAGAACAGAAATAAAAACATAAGGTGTTCATTAGCATAATTAACTTCTTATGAGTACTTTCAGGAAAAATTTCCCTTTAAGCTTCTGGCTGTTTCCAGCAATCTGTGGTGTTTCCTGACTGCAGGTTCCAACTCCACGTCCCTTTTCATATGATCCCCTTTCCTGCGTGTCTTTGTGTGCTCACATGGCTTTCTCCTGAGGACATCAGGCATTGGATTTCAGGCCCACGTTTAACCAATATGTTCCCATCTTAACTTTGTGCATCTGCATAGATCTCTTTCAAATAAGTTGCCTTCCTAAGCATGTAGGGAAACAATATTTTCTGGAAGATTTTGTGCAACTCAGTACAGGTGCTATCTGATGTGAATGTATGCACATGTGTGTATATGTGCATACACATTTTTTTCAGGAAATGATGAAATCTATTTTTGCTATGAAGCCCCTTACTCTGTATGTTTGCGTTAACACTTATAAAACAGCAAAGAAATTTCAGAGTGCTCTAAGTTGTTTCAAATGGCTACAGGGCAATCACCAAACAGAGGAGTGGAAAGAAACACAATTTGACCAGTAGGCTATGGCAAGATTCCAGAAGAGAATATAAATTATAGGAAAGAGAGGAATTCATATTTTATAGCAAAACAGAGTCATAAAAATTTAATAAGAACCAGTTTTAAAGCATTTGTTCTGAATCAGTATTATAAAGGAGTGTTCAGAGTATAAAGTACTAAAAAGATATAGTTAAGTTAGTGAAGGTGTGAATACCCAATCCTGAGGTTCAAACACAGTTCAAAAATATCAAAAACATACCCAAAAATGTGGCTTTACTAAATATTTACAGAATTTTAATAATTATTTTTGAAATAACTTATAATAAAAATCTTGTATTTATCAGGTATATATAAGGTACTATAAGTTATCTATAAATGATTTAAAATGTACAGCAGATAGAGTATAGATTACATACAAATTCTAAGCCACTTTATATGAGGGACTTCATTGTATGCAGAGTTGGCACCTGAGAGAAGTCCTGGATGAATCCCTACGCATAATTAAAAGGACTGTATATGGATTATATTTATCACAATGCAAAAAGAAACTGGCTTGTGAGGGGGAAAACACTGGTAAAGGAGCATATTTAGGTTTGTTAAGCTTGAAACTGAAAAACTCAAATGGGAAATAGTTCTTGCCAGGTTCAAATATCTCTAGTCTGAATGAATTAGTGGAATAAAAGTCCCAAGATGTCCAATACAAAAGCATAAGTAGATGACAGAGAACAGGGCTCAGAGCTCTGTGGAAATGGACAGTGTGCTGCCAGAATGGTGAAGTTTCTTGAAAACATATGGGAAGATGAAAAGAGAAGGTTCTTGGAGGAATAATTTGTTGCTTAAAAATGAAAGAGAAAGATGGGATAAATTATCAACTAAACAAAAGAGTTTGAAAAGAGAGGTCACCATAAAATTTTGTTTAATTAATATCAGCCTTTTACATATCAGTGGTAAATTAAACAAGTTCCTCATTTGAGGCCCTATCTAATTTCATCAGTAAACTCCTCCTGCTTACAATTCATTATCTTTGCAAGTTTGCTCATTTTGAGAATGTAAGAGCAACAGTCTCTGATTGGTAGTGCTAATGCTGTCAAGGTTTTTTTTTGTTCACCAGCTATTAACTAACCTGTCACATTTTTTCAAGTGTATTTTACTATGTAATTTAAAGATCTCCCAAGAAGTTCATTCTTGGAAAGAAAACAAGACTACATTTTTCACATTAAGTACAAAATTCCAGATTTTAGGTGGTTTTGCTTTTCCAAATGCTGAAGATTTTTATGTCAAACATTATCATGAGTACAAAATTTCTTTTGTAGAAGAATGTATGCTATTTTAATAAATATATTAATCAGACATGGTAATGAAGAAATTTTATTTCAATTCTATTAACTCATAAAAATTTAGTTTTTACTAATAAACTAATGTTTCTTTACCATTTAGTCTTTTAATATAACTTCATTCTTACAGTCAGAAGAATTTGTAGACAATGCAATTTTGCAATTTATAGTACTCTGATTACAGCTTTGTATGAAATCCATTTTAAATCTAGATTGTGCTTTCTTATTTGGTATTTTAGAAAGTCAGAAATATTCATATGTATTACCACTTGGATGTGAACCTTCCATAAATCATCAATTTATGGATAATTATTATTGCATTTAATATAATGAGTGCTTAAATTTATTAACATAAATAGATTATAAATATATTCCATACTGCCATATTTCAATTGTTTTTCCATCTTTTCCTCTTTTGTACCTTACATTCAAATCCTAGAATATTCCTATATCTATCTGCTTATGACACTGTTGTAGTTAACTAGATTATAGGAATAAATCAATTTTTATACAGAACAAGATAAAGGAATTGTGTGAAATTTGTATTTTAATCAAGTTGAAAACTGTTTACATTTTGCAAGCATTAATGAAAATTTTATGTACTCATACAGAATATAATTCCCTTCATGCTTGAAAGAGGTTTGCTTACAGCATACATTCATTCATTCTGTCAGATAGTTGGTTAAATATGCCTGAAAACCCTCGATGAAGTAGGCCAACAAATCAGTATACTGACTGCATATTAACCAAGCTTTTCACATCTGGTGTACAGAGTGGCACTGGTAATTTTATGCACTTCAACTTTTGAATTTGTTTTTCAAGACTATGATGATACCTTCATCTGTAATTGTCAATTACGCTCCATTATAAGAAGCATCAATAGGATATTTACTAGACTTAATCATCATTATTATCTTTAAATATATTATCCATATACAGTATATATTTTACTAACTTTGGACACCTTTTTAAACTTTATAACTACTTTCCTAATATTAAGTCATATGTATTGGTTTAGGTTTTAATTAAAAATCTCTTGGAAGTCAAATGGTTTTTTCTTTGTTTGTTTTTGGTCTTGTTTTTGCTATTAAGGGAAGTGGTTAAAGATTGAAAAGCATACATGTACATCACCACCCTGGTGAAAGGGTAAATGAAACTGATAATTGCTAGTTCTGCTTTTATAGGGTTTGGTTATTTAATACATCATCAAGCATGAGTTACTTTCGAAGCCTTAAAAGAGGAAGTTGTAATTCAAGTCATTCTTAGTCAATGAGAGTCTATCTGTGAGATTTAACAGTATGTAACTCCTATATAGGCAGAGCAACAATGTTTACATTGATTTTTAAAAACAAGTTTTATTCTTTTGCCCTCTACTGGAAGAAATAAAACATTTATGATAATAGCTTCAAGATAAAGTGCTTTCTTATGAAAAAGAAAATGAAGAGGAAGTACCTGAAATATATATAGGGAAAGAAATTACATTTGACTTTTTTTTTTTTTTTGGTACCGGAATTAAACTCAGGACCTTCTGCTTGTGAAGCAGGTGGCAGCGCCATTGAAATAAATCCCTAGCCCACATTTGACTTTTTGAAAACACTGTTTTTGTGGAAGCAATGTCATAGAAAAACGGCTGCAGAAAATCTGAATCAGCATGAAATAAGATATTTTGAGGGTTATTGAACTCTATTCTTTTTCATAGAAATAGGACACGGTTATTTAGCACAGGTGTTTCTGTAATGGTGATGCATTAGCAAAATTTGTTGTGTTCAATGGTCTTCTAACTTGCTCTACCACCTGTATATGAAATGGTCCACCATTAACACAAAGACATTTGATGTGAAACATGTACTAGTGAATTAAATTCAAAACCTGTTTATGATTAAATTACTTTATTTTGTGCAATAAACTGCTGCCCTCAATAATTTTTCTTGGAAAAAAAAAGAAAATGACCACAGTATTTTAACTTTTAACCAATTGAGAGAGAAAAAATTCAGGAAAAACATAGCAATGGTAAATCATAACGTATCATATTGGAAAACGTTTTCTAATATTGAAACCATATCTAAAATTATATCTGCTTTTGTATTATAAGACTGCTAATATGTTAGTCTCTGAGATTAAAAAAAAAAATCCAGTACTCTTGGTCCCAGTCAATTACATAATACTCTTTGAGAATATTTCAGTGATATTTTTACACATTCAAATATTTCAGCCATTGTTCAGAAGGTTAATGATGCATGGGAAGTATGTGACTTTTGAAAATAACATAATATTATTTAAAATATCAGTGTTCAGTGTTGCATTTGTAGAAAACACAAATAAAACCATTGTCAAGGATACAGTGAAAGTTTAAATTTAAAAATGTATTCCTGTAAAAGACACTTGCCATTAATAGCTTTGAAAATATTCCCCTTCTCATTAAACATATTAATCTCATAGATCTTGTCCCTTTCTGGAGCAGTTTACATTTTACATTTAGAGTAATTTCTGTCAAATCAAAATATAATGTATCCTCCTTATACACAAATCTGGCACTGTGCAACGTCTTCCTCTTCCCCAAGCTAAAAATGACCTCCAAAGGTAAATGATTCAAATCCGTTCATGACATCCAGGTAGCTAAAACAGAAAATAGTATGACTAAACACGTTTATGAGAAAGGATTTTGAGAACTGATTCAGAATGTGACAAAAATGATAGGGTAAATGTCTTTGAAATGAGAGAATATTTTTAAGGAGCTTAATGGCAATGTGGCTTTTACTTTAATATATGGATTTTTAATTTAAATATCCACAGTATGTCTTAATCACATCTAATATTAGATGATGCTCCAGAAACTATTTCTTAATAATCAGCAAAAGTAAAATACATTGTTGTTTTTCTCATTCTGAAAAAAAAGGAAAATGGTATCACAAAATTATTGACATTTTACTTAACTTTGTTTCCAAATAACTGATTTCAAAAGCAAAATTGCTAGAATCACTGAAGTTTGATGCTGGAGGAGTGATCGTTTTGATTGAATTTATAAAAACCAAGTGCATCTGTGATTGCATAGTTTAAACTGCTATATTCATTTGTTTCAGTAGAAATTAAATATATATCCATGTATTATTCCTAGGTAAAATCATTGATTGGAGCACTTAAACCTTATTTCTCAAAGAATTGCTTGTCATAATTGATAAATCTTCAAGGAATTTGAAATTGTCTTTTGAGATTTGTGAAGTAAATTTCACAAGTATGAAATTCATAATTATGTTGATTTGTCATAGATCGATATTGAATTATTATAGGAAACTGTGTTGGTATATCAAATTAGTCCAGTGGTACTAGTTTATATATAAATCTCTCTGCCTCTGACTCATCTCTGTCTCTCTCATCTCTCTCTCTCTGCTCGCTTTCTTTCTTTCTTTTATTTCTTTCTTTCTTTTTCTCTTTCTCTCTTGTCAAGCTTATAAGGAATCAACAATAGTGAGGTAATTCTCATTCCTTTTCTAGGAATCACCTGAAATTACAACCCTGTCTCTAAGTTCAGACAGGCAGAAAAACTTTCCATACTTAGAAAGTCTTTTTCTAGATTACATATTAATTTTTCAGGTAAATATATGGTCAGAGAGACATTTCCTTTTTGAAATTATGAAATTGTCTTATCTCAAATACCCCCTAAAAATAATAATAGAATGGGAATGTGAGTTAACATTTTGGTTTTTAAAAATGTTTTATTCACAAATAACTTCTCTGATTCTTAGAGATATTTGACGTGACTTACACAGAGTAAACAGTATTCATTTACTTCATAAAAATGATGAAAATACTCTCCCAGATAGAAAAATGTATCTCTTTGATCATTTAACAGCTTTGATTCTTAATAAGTATTATGGATATAAAAAGCTGCAAACCCAAGGTCCCGAGTTTGATCCCTGATAGCAAAAAACCCCAAAGCTGCCTATTTCAATGCATTGAGGATAATGTATCTATGACTTTTATTGTTGTATTTTTCCAAGATTTTTATTCTTCTACCTCACCGTGATATCCCAGTAATAATATGACAAAAGAACAGAAAATTTTGAGTCATGCTGATCCTTTTACTATCTGAAAATCTTTATCTCTCCTCTGGCTCTTCAACTCTCATCGCTGGATTACAACTTATTATATGTCATTTTCATTGGCTCAACAGCAGAGGCCATATCTTGATAAGACCATTAGAACATTTCATAATTTCATTTTTGATGACATTATAATTGAATATATTTGAGGGTTGAATGTGATCTTTTGATATGTGCATACATTATGGAATAATTAATTCACTCTCATAAACACATCCATTACTTCCCATATTTTACATTGTTTGTGGTGAAAACATCTAAAATTTACTGTATTAGCAACTTCTAAGTACATAATGCAGTATTATTAACTGTGGGCACCATGCCATGAAACAGATATCTAACAATTATTCTTCTTGTCCAACAAAACTTTGTAACCTTTGACTAGCATCTCTTTCCCAATCATTTATCCTACTTCCCACCCTAGCCTTGGTAATCACTATTCTACTCTTTACTTCTGTGAGTTTCACATTTATAGATTCCACATATAAATGACACATGTAGTACTCATCTTTCTGTGCCTGATGTATTTCACTTAGTATAATGTCTTTTTGGATTTATCAACAATATTGCAAATGATAGAATTTTCCTTATTTTTAAATTGCCAAAAGAGAAGAGCACAATTATAAAAATTATCATTTTGTCTTAATTAGATAATGTTTGTATGATGTATACCATTCCTGGTAAATTGTAAGAGCTCAACATCTTATATAATGAAGAGTTAAATAAAAGTATGCTTATGTCAACGTCTGCACCCAGATCACATTTTAAAAGACACTCATAATAGAATGGATACCCCTTGACAGATATAGGTTACTTACTCTCTCCTTAGGATTCAACTGATTAAAAAATAATATCAAACTTGAATTTTGGTGCTAAGATATCTTGAATAGTC
>NW_004624814.1:3929244-3955742 GCF_000247695.1 Heterocephalus glaber | reverse complement strand
TTCAATTCATCCCAGAAGTATTAATGGCCCTTTTGGTTTAAAACAATTACCAGACTCATCTAACTGTTCTAGTTAGATCTGAAAATTTTTTCCATGCCCCAAAATCTGTTATATGGTAGGAAAACCATAGCTCTACATATTTCTTTAATGAAACATTTATATTTTATTATAACTTCTTCAAACTTTTATTATTGATATTTTAAGTCAAGGCTTTTAAAGTTCAAAAACCATTTTTCTCTAAATAGTTTTGTTCTTGAAATTGAAAAATAAGGCTTTCACATCTGTAAATCTCTAAAATATATAAAAAGATAAAATGAAGAAACAAAACAACACAAAATATATTGGAGTGTATGTAGTGTGTGTGAACGTGTATGTGTATTATTTATATTTGAGAGCAGGTAGGTTGAAAGGAAAGTGAATATTCATTTTTACCTCATGGTTCATAGTATATACAGCTAGAAAAGTATAATAGGAGAAAGATAGGACAAGCTAAATTGATTTCCAGCTACATTCTGTCCATCTGAGTCGAATATTAAAAGTAAAACTGCTCCTTTTCTGTAAGTGTATAAATGAAATCCATTTTACCATGGTGACTGAAATGACTATGCTTTTTACTTTTTTATCAAACTACATCCAAATCATTAAAACTTCATCTTTTCACATTTAAATATAAGACTTGGATTTCTGTGCTATGCAGAGAGAAACTATAGTGTATTCTGCAGGCTTAGTACACAAGCAGGATCGTGTTCAATGAAGTCCTTGCTCCACCAGCAGAAAATAATTAGATATCAACAGAGAAATAGTGAAGTGTAGCCATGTTTTTGAACTTGAGTTTCATTAATTCCCCTTTTTTTTTCTTTACATTTAATGTGATTTCAAATTCAAAGTAATTATATTTGGAGAACGTTCCTAGGTTAAAAGTGAAGCTGATTATAGCAAATTTAGACTTCTAGGTACTTGAAAGTGGGAAACAATTAAAGCCTATCATTTTATGTGTTTCTTTTCCTCAGAAAGTCAGAATAACCTACATTTAATTATACATACATGACATTAATAAAAATTTTATAACGTATTCATTGTGAGAATCTGAAGAATTTCCAGGATTTTATTCAAAAAATAGAATTTATTTTCATTACATCATATTCCAATTGACAGTGCATCTTATACCCTTAAATTTTCAGTTTTTCACTGAAATATTAGACATGTTTCTTATAAAGCACCTGGTGAGCAGCAGCGCCACCTGAAGCCACTGGCATGGCCCCACAACCCATCCACACCTCCCAGCCACAAGCGGACCCATGAGCAGTGGAGCCATGAAGCTCCTGCAGCACTAACCCAGTGCAACCCCCCCACCTCAGGCCTCCTGGCTGGGCCTATACCTGGATCCATACTGCAGAGACACAGGGGTCATAAAGGCCATTGTCCTGAGCTCCAGAAGATAGAGCAGAAGTGAACAACAGAAAGAGGGTCTCTCTCGGGCTCCTTGATGAAAATTGAAGCCCACTGGAAAAATGAAGAGAATCTCTGCAATAAAGGCACACCAGACCACCATACTTGGTAAGTTGGAGGGATCATCACCTCCCATCAGAACCTGGACTATCTTCAGGGGAAGGGCACCTGGAACTGGTAGTAGAACCTTGCAGAGTTCAACCCTCCAGGAGGGCAGGGAGCTCAACTTCAGCCTTGCAGCCATAAATCAGCCTGAATCTCCAGGGTCTGCTACTGGCTTGCTGAGATTCATTGATTTCAATGTGCACACTGCTCTCCATGTTGTCTATTGTGACAGCAGAGACATACCGTGAAGGAGGAGTATCTTGTTGAGGATTTTTGCATCTATGTTCATTAGGGTGATTGGCCTGTAGTTCTCTTTTTTAGTTGGGTCTTTCCCTGGCTTTGGAATCAAAGTAACACTTGCTTCCAGGAATGAATTTGGAAGTATTGCTTCCCTTTCAATTTCCTTGATGAGTTTAAAGAGTAATGGCATTAGTTCTTCTTTAAATGTTTTGTAGAATTCAGCAGTGAAGCCATCAGGACCTGGGCTTTTCTTTGTTGATAAATATTTTATTACATTTTCAATTTCACTCATTGCAATTGGGGTATTTAGAATTTCTATATCTTCTTCCTTTAACTTTGGCAATTCATATGTATCTAGGAATCTATCCATTTCTTCTGTGTTTTCCATTTTATTGCAGTAGAGGTTCTCAAAGTAGGTATTGATGATCCTCTGGATTTCTGTTGGATCTGTTGTGACTTCAACTTTTTCATTCTTAATTGCATATATTTGTGCCTTTTCTTTCCTTTTTTTTGATAAGGTTGGCTAAAAATTTATCAATTTTATTTATTCTTTCAAAAACCCAACTCTTTGATTCATTGATTTTTTTGTATTGTTCTCTTAGTCTCCATTGCATTGATTTCTGCCCTGATCTTTATAATTTCCTCTCTTGTACGAGCTTTGGATTCATTATGCTCTTCTTTTTCTAGGAGCTTGAGGTTCTGCATTAGGTTATTTATCTGAGTTTTCTGTTTTCCTAATATGGGCATTCACTGGTATGAATTTCCCACATAGAACTGATTTAATTGTGTCCCATAGATTCCTGTATGTTGTACTGGCATTTTCATTTACTTGTAGAAACTGTTTAATTTCTTCTTTAATTGCTTCTGTGACCCATTAGTTGTTCAAGAAGGTGTTATTCAGTTTCCATGTGTTTGTTGGGGTTTTGTGGTTTCTTATGTTATTGATCTCCCGTTTTATTGCACTATGGTCTGACAATATACAGGGGGTAACTTCAATTCTTTTACTTTTACTTAGATATGTCCTATGAGCTATCATGTGGTCTATTCTGGAGAATGACCCTTGTGCAGGCAAAAAGAATGTGTATTCTGATTTTGTGGGGTGGAACACTCTGTAAACATCTATTAAGTCCATTTGTTCAATAGCTTGGTTCATTTCTAGAATTTCCTTGTTAACTTTTTGTCTAGATGATCTGTCTATTTGTGATAGTGGGGTATTGAGGTCCCCCACTACAATTGTGTTAGTGTTTATTTGGTTTTTCAGGTCTATTAATATTTCTTTTGTATAGTTGGGGGCATTTGTGTTTGGTGCATATATATTTAGGATTGTCATCTCTTCCTCTTGGATTGTTCCCTTCACAAGGATGTAGTGACTATCTTTGCCTCTCTTAATTAGTTTTGGTTTGAAATCTACTTTGTCTGCAAATAAGATAGCTACCCCTGCCTTTTTCTGGGTTCCTGTGGTGTGGAGAAATGTTTTCCATCCTTTTACTTTCAGTCTATGAACTTCTTTTTGAGTTAGGTGTCTTTCGTGTATACAGCATATTGCTGGATTTTGCTTCTTAATCCATTCTGTCAGTCTACTTCTTTGGATTGGTGAATTGAGGCCATTAACATTGATAGTTATAATTGAGAGATATTGACTCATCCTTGTCATGATGTTTTAATGTTGTTGCCTCTTATTTCTTTTCCCCCCTTTCCCTTTAGTTTCTTACCTTGTCTGGTGGCTTCCCTCTGTTGAGCCTCATGGAGTTGTGACCTTTGTTACCATTTTCTAGGATATTGCTTAAAATTGTTTGGAGTGCTGGTTTGATGTTCATGAAATTTCTCAGGTGTTCTTTGTCATGGAAGTATCTAATTTCCCCCATTGATTTTGAAAGATAATTTTGCAGAATACCACAGGCTACATTGAAATTTATTTTCTTTTAGGGCTTGAAATGCTTCACTCCAGGCTCTCCTTGATTTGAGCGTTTGTGTTGAGAAGTCTGCTGTGATTCTGATGGGCTTTCCTTTATAGGTTATTTGTTTCTTTTCTCTAACTGCTTGTAGGATTTTGTTTTTCTGTTGGGTTTCTGGGATCTTGACTATCATATGTCTAGATGTAGATTTTTTTTTTGATCATGGCTAGATGGAGTTCTATGTGACTCACTTATCTGTATGTCCAATTCACTACCTCTGTCTGGGAAGTTTTCCACTATTACTCTGTGAACAGTTTTTTTATGTCAATTGCACTTTCTCCTGTTTTTTCATGGACTCCTATCAGTCTTATGTTATTCTTCTTTGCATCATCTAGCAGTTGTTGGTTTGATTTCTCGAGGTCTCTTACTATTTTTAAGACATCTCTATTTTCATGGTCTCTAACTGTGATCCTGTCTACTATATCTGATATTCTATCTTCAGATTCCCTTAATCTGCTGTGGATACTTTCAATGGAGTTTTTGATCTCCTGAATACCTATTTGAATCTGTTTCATGGATTCCATTTCTTTCTTATGTTGGGCAATCATGGTTTCCATTTCTTTGTTATGCTGGGTATTCATGGCTTCCCGCATGTTTCTGAGCTCATGTATTTTTTTATCTGTTTCTGTTCTAGAGCCTCTAATCATGTCTTTCACTCTGCTCACTATCTCTACAGATATCTGGGAGATTATTTCTGCTTTGCATTTTTCTAGAGCCTTATTCGTCTGTTTTGTTACTTCCTGTGCTATCAGTTCAGGGTATCTAGGTGGTTGGTTATGGGACTTTTCCATCTCACTTCCCCCAGGATTTACCCTTGGTGGGGTGGAAGTCTGAGTTTGTGCCTTGCTTAAATGTCTTCTCATTTTTATTTTTGGTACTGTCCTTGGTTTAACTCCTGTGTTGATAGTTTGAAATTGGTTATTGTAGGTATCTTTGTTGCTTGTAATTAGAACCCTTAAGGAACGATTGCTTCTCAAAGGTGTCTTCCACATATAGCTGGTCTTTAATTTTTGAGTCTCTAATGACTCTAAGGCTATCTCATTTTCCTTATACTAGGAAGGTTCATTGACTAAATCAATACCAACACCTTATCCCAAGTGATACAATCAGCAACACCATTGCATCAAGTACATCTTTGAAAATGACACTTTGTGAACATTATTAATCTATCACCTTTAGTTGTGTGGCTTAAATCAAGATCAAAGACCAATCCCACATATAGTGAATAAACTCTTCAATATAACCACTTTACCCTTTGGGATAGGGCTTTAGAAGGGGTTGGGGAGGGAGGGATAGATGGGAAAAAGGATAGGGGAAGGTTATAAGTGTGGTCAGAGGACACATTTGAGAAGGAAAAAGAGAATACCAGGGAAATAAAAAAGAACTCCAAATGAGGACCAAAACAGGGACAAAAAGGGAAGGTGAACAATGTGGGAGAGCACGAGAGTGAGTGTAAGAGAGAGAGAAAAGAAAGAGAAAAGAAAGAACAAAAGAGAAGAAAAAAGGAGAGAAAAACAAATATTTGCACAGAGTAGGGAAAAAAATTAAAGATAAGAGCAGCAAAAGAAAAGAAAAGAAAAGAGAAAAAAACCAAAATAATAAAACTAATTTTGAGAATAAAAAATAACCATAAAGATGAAGGGCCTCTTTCAGGGCATATCTCTGCCGTCACAATAGACAATGTGGGTAGCAGTGTGCAAATATAAGTCAATGAGTCTCAGCAAGCTAGTGGCAGACCCATGAGACTCAGGCAGATTTCTGGCTGCAAGTCTCAAGCTGAGCTCCCTGCCCTCCTGTAGGGTTGAACTCTGCAGAGTTGTATTGCAGGTTCCAGCTGCCCTTCCCATGAAGATAGTCCTGGTCCTGATGGGAGGTGAAGATGACTCCAACTTACCCAGTACAGTGGTCTGGTGGTCCAGTCTCCTCTGTGTCTTTGTAGTGTGGAAGCAGGTGGCTGTACAGAGGAGCGGGTGGGGTGGGGGGGCGTGTCCAGTGGATTGCTGCCTGGGCGCGGGCTGATTCAGTGCATTCCTTGCTACTTGTGACTTTGCTATGATGTCCGCAGACCTGACTGCAGCGGGCTGATTTGGCGCGTTCGGGCCTTCCTCGCGATTCGGGATGTTGCTAAAGCCTTTGGAAACTTTTAGAACGCATTCCTGCAAGTAATTTGAAAAGGTTTGGAAAACCAGAATTGAGAATACCTAGATCACTTTAATCAAAACTAGATGGGCAACTCTGGTATGTGTTCAGAAGAGCAGAATCTAACAGGAATGTGTATGATAAAGACTCCTCGTGAGGTTTCAGATAGGAATTAGGGTTGTATTGGAAATAATACAAGAAACTATTCTTGTTACTTTCTGGCAAATAATTTGTTTACATTTTACCATGCCCTAAAATTTGGTGACAGGCTCGTTTTAAATGTAGCTTACTAATTAAACCGGTGGAGAAGATCAAGGCAACACAGCCTTCAGGCTATGGCTTAGGCATTGCTGGCTGCTTTTAGGAAAATGCACGTAAGAATTAGGTACAAAATAATAGAATTCAAGTACTTGAGCCAAAATAATTATTTTTTCCTATAAGTTATTTTGGTCATACTGAGAGAAAGCTCACTAGTACATGTTTGTATAGGCCTAATATACATTTTTCGTTTTACTTTTTTGAAGAATTGTAGGGTCAAAATCATTGAAATGTCACCTCGGCATTGTCTTATGTGTCCCAAAATATTTTATCGAAATACTGATACAGGCAAAATAAAGCAAGTGATAACTGTAGTTGTGTTTTAATGGAGAGCCAGAATTTAAATTCACTACTTCTAAATTCACTTTATGCATAAAATGCATGATGTTTTTATATTATATTTCTAAAAAAATCATGTTTAAAATATTTGTAATCCATAACTAACTTATACCCAATTTTATTTCTTAGTCAGTGCAGTTCATCGGTACACAAAAGTTTGGCTTGCAAGGATTGTATCAACTGCAAATCAAAAATATTTGCCAAAATATAGGTTTCACCTACACTGAACATGTGTAGATTTCCTTCTTTGTCATAATTACCTAAACCACGCAGTATAAGAGTCACATAGCATTTAAGTATTTTAGATTTCAATAAATAATCTAGAAATAAAATATATAGAAGGGTGTACATAGGTTATAAGCATATATTATGCCAGTTCCTAGCAGTCTTGGCCATCTTTGGGGAGGTAGTCTTGGTATAAATCCTCCCACTCCACCCTACCAAAGGATGACTGCATGTTCCATCTGTCTCAACACAACACAGTACCTGCATTCTCACTTTTTAATGCATGAGTATCATTGACTTCACAAATGTATAAATGCAACCTAGTAATTTTTAGGCTAATGAAGTGCTCCCTCTAAGAACTTCTTTCATCTTAATAAAGAATTACATTCAAAAATAACCATTAAAAAGTACCGCAAAAAGATACTAACCAATATAATGTCCTTCAGAATAGTGTTTGAAATGACCCTAAGCAGTGTAATGACAGTATCAGCACAGATGCTGTCAGGCTGCATGTGGTTTACTTTCTATTCATGTCCTTGGAATTATGAAATACTCTGAGCATAAATTTCCTCACTATAAATGTATTTCTTTCCCTTTGGGATAATTACATAAATTAAATGAATCAACATGAAATCTATGAATCAATATAAAATATTACATATACTACTGGCTTGACAATTAATAATCCTGTTAGTTATCATTATTATCATTATGAAAGTTAACTTTGGAAGAAATTGTTTGAGTAACAGATGAAAAAGATGTAATATGTTTTGCTGATTAAATATCCAAAATGTTCAGTGCCATAAGATGCTAAAGAGAAAAAAAAAGCATACCAAAAAATAAGGAAATACTCAAATATGATTGAGAACTTAGTTTTTATGTCAATTTTTCTGTAACAAAAGAAAATTTCCGTCTCTTATCATAAAATTTTTTTTAAAAACTAATTTCTTTAATCAAAAACTATCTGCTTTAACCAAGGAATTCTTTTGCAAGGTTAATGCTTCGGAATTAATTTGTTTCAAAAAAATAAAATTCCATAAAACCTCAGAACTTAACCCTATTGTTTGGTTTTTAATATTAATCTTCATTAATTTCCTAAATGATCACAAGAGATGTATGGGTCAGAGAGAGTTTTTATTAAATTCCTCACAATACATAATAATATGTCTGCCTCTCATTGTCCCAGACTTTATCTTTGAGGCAGCAGAATAATAGCTGGCAGAATTTTTTCCTACTCCAGTAGGTGGGCAGTTGGTAGCTTTCCAGGAAGGGAAAATGATTTCCCTCTGCTCAGAAGAGGAGGAATGAGACAGCTGCTTTCCACTCCTCCCCTCCCCTGCTCTCCTCTGCCCTCACTTCCCCTGCTGAGTCTCCTCAGAACTGTAATGGAACTCTCCATTCTTCTTAAAGGCTGGGGTTCAATTTAGGGATTTATTCTGGCCTCTAACAATTTACCCTCTCCTTGATATGAAAGTTTCTTACCATCTTGGATTATAGTATTCAACTGGACAAAGGGTAGCCATAGATCTAATTCTAAATTCATGTGAAAAGTCTGAAAGTTAGGGCTTTTTCTAGGAACACTGAGGCATCTAGAGAGGTTTTATTTCCTCATGTATTTATAAAGCAGGTTTGCAAAGTTAAACAAATGGACAATATTAAGAGCATACTATAAGGGGATAGATATAAGAAAGTGGTTTTGCTTAGATCATTATAATAAACAGTATCATCTTGTTCAAACTAAACTTTATAATTTAAACTTTATAATTTAAACTAAACTTTGTAATTTATTTAAGTCAACTACCAGTAAATATATAAATCTCATGCGTATAAAATGCATTATAAGTGCTCCTGTTGCCTTTTTTTCTCTACAGAACTATGTGATTTTTTATATCCCGTAAAATTACTCATAATTTCAGAGATTAAAACAAGATGCATTTGTTGTCTCAAACTTAGTAGGGCATCAAGATTGAGTGTGGATTTGCTGGGTAACTCAATCATCTTCACTCTCCTCTGGAGCCCAGAGCTGGCAGTGGTGAGATGGTTCTTACTGAAGAGCTCATCAGGTAGCTTTTCCTTCAGGGAAGCTCTTGGAGAATAAGCATCTATTCTGCCAAAGCTATTCATTGAGGACAGAGGGAGAGAAAGAGGAAGAGATGGAGGAGCTACTGTCTTTGTACTCTAATCTCAGAATTAACGTCCTATTATTTTTTGTTCATTTGAGTCACTAAATGCAGCCCACAGGAAGAGGAAGGGATTCTATAGGAACAGGAATGCAAAGCACCAGGGCTAGACAAAAATCTAAGAACCTGGAGGATTCTCACAACAGTTAACACCTCGGTCCAGTGCAGCTGTTATTATAGGCTCTAGGAATGGTCTCACAGAAAATGTTTGTAAATAGCTGAAGTACCGATGTACAAATGGTTTCTTGGGTAATAGTAAATCAATTTTTAAATTTTAAATATCTCAGAAATGGATGATACAAAAATTCTTAAATAGAGGGTCATGTTTTAATAAAGAATGTTTTCAGCACACATGCAATCTGAAATAGTCACTTTATGCTCCTAATTTTGATAAGTTATCTTGTACAGTGGATAATCTCATTTTAAAATTGTTTGCCAGTATACCAGAGGGATAGCCCAATCTCTGTAGTCAATGCAAAGTTCAAATACCTGAAAAGACTTTACAGGCAGTATTGTCAAGATTGACATAATAAAATATTCATTTTTAGAATGTAAATAACTGAGTATAACCTGTATAGGCCACACATAAATCATATAATTTTTCTTATATCAGCTTAGTAATGATTACTATTGATATGCTGAGACTCAAATTTTGCTTAAAAAGAACATATACTAATGAGAATATGTTCATCTTTGATGTATTGTTTTAGTTAAAATTTAAAATTAATTTCACAAACACTGATTTTTAAAAGGTTAATATCAATTTTTCCCAGAAGTGCCATAATCACTCTATTTCCTATTGATAAAGGGACTAATAGAGGAGATAAAAGTCAAGAAATGATGAAGCTAAGTAAGCTCTGGAAAGTTGTTAGAATTTAATATATTGGAAAACTTAATAGAGATAAAATTTAATCATTTATCAAAGACTACTTGTGTCCAGAACTCTGCTGTACAACAATATGACAGGAGCTTTTATAATAGTGATGATGCCTAGGGACAATCATGGTTATTTTACCATTGTTTTATTAAAGGTCACATTTCTGCTGAGTGATGAGTCGATAATAGGACACTTCCCACCTTGTAAGCTTTGCTTCACTTACATCACTGGATGATCTAACTGCTTGTCATGTCTTAAAGAATATCATTTATTTCCCAAATAACTTCAATTTCTCTTTCAAGTACAAACATATGTATTTTATCCGGGTCCCTTGACCACTAATATTAATCTGTATATATTTGTTAATTAATTTTACTCAGAAGGACTGTTTCTACCAACACCAAAGGCCTATCAAACACAACATTACTCACTTTTAAACAACACCTAACTGTTCTCTTAACTGAAGTGGATGGATAAGAGAACCATCGTGACCTGATGAAAGCATGCCTGGAATAAAGGTTCCAGACCCCATTCCTTACATTCAAATCAAACATAAATATCTCAGCCTTTCACCCTGACAGTATGGTCTTCTCTTGGAGTCTCCTTCTGTTGTCTTGCAGTGTATCAATACGATCTTAACTTTTCTATATTCCTTAACTACTGCTAATTTTTTAAAACCACCCACGGCCCTGGCCTCTCATACATTGTGACTTATAGGGGAGTTTTGGAACCTCTAATGGGTCCCTCTCTCCTTGCTTCTCTTGGCCTATTTTCACTTTGCTGCTTGTGTGTGGTGGGCAGACCCTGGCCAGGGCAACTCTCCAGTGGGACCCAAAAGCTCTCGGACTGTGACCCCAACTGCAGGGACCCATCAGGACATTCGCTAAAAAGGGTTCTGTTCTGTTTTGTTTTGTTTTGGTTTGTGGCTCTTTGCAGAAAGCCTTACTTTCTATTTTCACCCTTGGCAGAATTACACTCTGGAGGAATATGAAAGCAATGGAAAAATGAGAATGGTTCACTTTAGTCTGTAAGGATAAGGGGCCACATTTCTTCCTTGAAGAGGTCACTGTTGTTTTTGACACACGGTGTGGTTGGCAGTGGCAGCTCATCCAGGGTGAATCCTCATATGTGTTAAGACCCTCTCCCTGAGATTCTTTCTCTAACCTCTTGCCAGTGTTCACAGACCTGTAAGCCACAGCCAGCAACCTGTAAGTGCCTTGCAATTGAGTTCTGCTTCTCCAGGACCTTGAGTCTCTCCCCTTGAGTACTCGCTTCTTTTCTCTTGCTCTCCTTTCTGCCTTCATTTCTTTCCTGACTGGACTTCCTGATCTGAGAAACTGACCAGGGTTTTGCTTCTTCATCACAGTGAGCCTTCCCTTCCCCCTCAGCTGATCTGTGGCCAGGGGCAGTTGGGGAATCTTTTTTCCAAGATTGGTCTGTCCTGACATGCTGGCCAATGTGGTCCCAGCATCGCTCTTAGCTCCACAGTGAGACCAGTTTCACTTTTGTGAGTCAGAGGCTCTCTTTCTGAGGGATGCCCCAGATTTCAGCATGCCTTATGTCCCCCTGTGGATAGTGGGAGGTCCATCACCATTTTGGGATGCCTTTTGGGTAGATACTGCACCTCAAGGGATCCAGTGATGGGCGTTGGGTCTTCTTGCCCATGTGACTCACCCTTGGACTGTATTCTTAAGAAAAGGTCTAGATAGGATCTTCCAACTCTCAGAAAGTATGCCTTATTGTTTTGTTCAACACTGTCTAGGATCAGGATCAGGAACAGAACAATGGCCTCTCTCAGGTTCCTGTGCAATGCCCAAGATTAGGGGAAGTATTGTCGTTTGTTAGTAAACAATATGATTTAAAGACAATGAAAGATCTTTGTAAGACTATATGACCATAGGATGGCTCTTCATGGCAGCAGCAGCAGAGGCTAGACACCAAGCTCACGCCTGGGGCAAGCTAGTACAAGAGGAAGAGTGCAGCGATAAATACATCAAGGTATCAGTGCTAGGGGTGAACTCCAGAAAAGTCGAGGAGGAGGAAAAATTCTGGATCTCCGGACTTACCTCAAGCGAGAGCCTCAGCCTGAGCTGGTATAGAGAGTAACTCAGGCTGCAAATGGAGATCTGTTGAAAAGCATGGCTCTCAGGTGACAGGTAGCTGGCAGTGGGTCCTAGTGGATGGCAAAGCCCTGGGGCTGACTCTTCATTCTCAAGATGCCAAGGCAGGAGGAATGAGCCTTCTGGCTATCTGCAAGGAGTCAAGAGCAGTCTTGACTTCTTAACTGATGGGTAAATTTGGTTTTAAATTCTATGGTCTAAGTTGATATTTTTGTCTAATTGATATGATATGCCTAAAACATTTGTGGACAACTTTAGAATAATTCTTAAACTGCCATTGTAGGGCTAACTTCCTGTTTCTACTTTCTGCCAGTTCTAAGATAATTTACTATTTAAAGTTCCTTGGAAGCCTATCATTCAGCCAGTCATAATTGCAATATAAAAACATCAATATAAAACATTGATTGTGATGTCCTTAGTCAATGAGTTAGCTTTGGAGAATTTTCAGGGGAAAAATTGGTGGGCAGTCAGGGTTATCTTACAATTGCTTCCTCAAAGGCCACATTAGAGCTGTGTGATTAGTCTGCAGTAGAACATTGACTTTCTATCTTGTTAGCTACACACAAAAGCTACATCACCAGATGATCTAACTACAATTAATGTCTTAAAGAATACCATTTCTTAAGGACTTGAGTTTGATCCTTGGTACCAAAACAAAACAAAACAAAAACAAAAACAAAAAACAAAAAACGCTGGGATAAAAGAATAAAAAGCAGAGGCATTTTAAAGTCCAAGTGGCCATGGAGCTTATGACTAAAGGACCCCAGCCTTTCATTTTCAGTGTTGCTAGCTAAAACCTGCTCTGTATCACCCATGCATCTGGTAATAAGTCTATTTGTTATTATTAACATGAATTCCTGAATGTGTAGTAAGTCCAAATCTATATGTTTTGTCAGAGATGGTAACTTATGGAAAAATCTTTAAAGACAATGCCACTCTGCTATAATCACGATTGTTATCTTAAACTGATATATAAGATAAATAACAAGTTATCTTGTCGATTACTAAACTCATCAGAAGCCTAACCTTGGCTGTTCTAAGTCTCTAAAGCATTTATAATCGCATTCAGGTGAAAGTCTCAAAACCGTTATCCATAACTAGATGTATCTTGTTCCAGTCAATGGTATTTCATACTTTCCTTTTAAAAGTTTATAATTGTTTCTTAAAATTCTACAAAAGCGTTACTCCTAACAAAACGATCTGATCCAGTGTTTTGAGATACGGATCATCACCTACAAAACAGATAACAACAAGCTTACCAATGAACTACCACAGGAAAAAATGACTGAAGAACTATTTTTTCAAGCCTTTTGTTGCTCAGAGGTGAGGCTATGACAATAGGGACCCTAATTTGTCAATCTTTCTCTTCCAACGTGAGGCCTAATGAGACCAACAACCAGATCAGCGCTGTGTCTAGGGGAAACAATGATTGCTCAGCAATGTCTTCAGAGCAAATGTCATAAAGACAAGAGGAAATATAAAGAAAGCGTAAGAGCTGTCCAAATCACGATGGAGTCAATTGTGTCAGTCCAATCAAAAGAGAAATAGAGCCAAGGGGTTAGGGTAAAAGTGTTCTGCATAAGTGTCTGCTGATAACTCTCACAAGAAGCTGCCAAAGTCAAGTTTATTCTGAATCAATTTAAACATAATCGAACAGGAAAATGTTAATTCTCACACGTATATGTTTATTTAATATGTTTGTGCATTTTGTCTTCACTAAGTTAAAATCTATTCAAAGTCTGTTTTTGATAATTCAGGTAATGTGTTTATGCCCTTAACTATCTCTGTCAATTTCAAGTTCTGTCTGATGCTACTCCCTGATTAAAACAGCTCAATAAGGAATTAGTTTTTGAGATCCTCATGGTGGAAATGGCTTGTCATAGTAGGGATGTTTTTTATATTAATATTGGCTTTTGGACCTTTAATTGCTTATTTCAGATTGTGTCTTCCAGATTGAGCCAGTTTTCCTTCCTCTGAACGCCAACTGTGGATCACAATTAATAACCTTACCTAGAAATGATGACTTCTCATATTAATTGGCAAAAAACATAAAGACAAACAGCCTTCTCTCCCAAATGACCATTCAGTAAAACCAGTACTAGGTCCCACTTCATCTTTCTCAGCAGGAAGTAGCCAGAGATTGATTGTGATGTCCTCAGTCAATGAGTTGGTTTTGCAGAATGTTCAGAGGAAAAATTGGTGGGCAATCAGGGTTATCTTACAATTGTTTCCGTAAAGGGCATATTGGAGCTGTGTGATGAGTCTGTAGTAGAACATTGACTTTCTGTCCTGTTAACTACACACAAAAGCTACATCACCAGATGACCTAACTACAATTAATGTCTTAAAGAATACCATTTCTTAAGGACTTGAGTTCGATGGTGCCAACCCCCCCCACAAAAAACCTAAAAAACAAAAACAAAAAACAAAAAAAACAAAAAACCCAGAATACCACTTCTTCCCCATCCCAACATAAGATCAAAAGTTCCTTTCAGTTACAATCATGTGTATTTTTATTCTGATCCTCTTGATCACCGACATTAATTAATCTATACATATTTGTTCATTTTCTTCAGAAGAACTAAGAAGAAGGGCACAGAATCCTATCAAACAGAACATTTCTCAGTCTTCAAAGAACACTTGGCTATCATTAGAACTGAAATATAAGGATACTAGAACTATCATGACCTAATGAAAGCATTTCTGGGGTGATGTTTCCAGACCCTTCCTCATGTTACAATCAAATAGGAAAATATCAGCTTTTCACACTGACAGTATGGTCCTCTCTTGAACCTTCCTGTTTTCTCACAGTGTATCAATAAACTCAGCTTTTCTACCTTCCTTGACTATGATTAAGCTCATTTTACCACCAAATACACTGGCCTGTCATATGCTGTGCCTTGAAGGGTAACAACCAGAGGGACTAGTCACAGGCTAAACAAAATATAATTTGAAAATATTCCTTTGTATTCAAGCATGTCTAAAATTAAAGCATGCTTTCCAGTTGCCTTATTTCATGCTTCATTACTCTCCATCAACCAACCTACTCTAAAACAAAAAAACATAGAAGCAAACTATCCTCTATTTGTCATAATTTTTTCCAAAGTTTTTCTGTCATTTTCTTTATAGTGTTAGGCTTCCAGAGAATATTATTTACCTCTTATCTCCACCATTTTCAAACTTGGATTTTTCTTTAAAGAATCATGTTTCTATTTGTCCAGGTGCTCCTCTACATTTAGAAGGAAACTTTTTGTCAAATATACTGTCACGGTATTTCACACTGATCTCTATTAAGATACTAGATGAAGTCAGAATCTATTTCTGGAATATGCCCTATCTTCATTGGGGCTAAGATTGCTTTGCAAAATCTAGCCACTTGCTTCATTTGTATTGCGTAAATAAGCATAGAAATCTTCACATTACTGGTCATTGATAATTTTACAAATTTAATATAGTTGTTTACACCAGTGTGAACTTGTAGAGCTCAAATAATGCAACTAACATGTTATTAAAGTTCTTTGGTGTTTGCATAAAGCTGTAAATGTATAATTAATGGATTTCAAATTGTAGAATATATAACGCAAACTATAACATAAAAGGATGACTGATTATAAATTCATGAGAATTACTCTAAAAAATTTTAAATAAATTTAGAGACTAAATAAAGACTCAGAATGATTACTCTATTTATATGTATGTAAGTAATAAATGTCCTGGTGCTAAACAGATTCCACTGGTAAGATTTATATGGAAACTTTTAATAAATTATTTTCTGAGGTGAGACTTGTGTAAAAAATATGATTATGGAAGCTCTTCTTGGGCTCAAATAAAGGATGTTATGTGGGATTGATAAATTGAAAAGGCAAATAATTTTTACTTAATTGTAAGTAACTGAATTTATAAAATATTAATATTAGAGAAATTTCACTCGGTGCTATAGAATTATTACAAAACCAAAGAGATAAACAGATATAAACAGAGGAATACTGAGAGACACTCTGAATGATTTATTTTTACATCCTCCCACTATAACTTATTTCTAGTGTGAAGATGATTCCTATGTCCCTAGAACCCAATGTCATTGCACAGGAGTAGATTATTCAATAGGTTTTAGTCTTCCTAGTGTCCTATGGTTGTGACTTAATGTTACTTCAACATATATTCTTCCTCCATGATGTTTTAAATTTCTTTATATAAAAATATTGTGGAAAGGTAGAAGACATCTTGATTTTCTTGGACTTTTTATCACTTGGAAGTACACGCAAGGATTTTTCCTCATAATATTTTTGGCCTATATTGGCTGGTACTCTAGGATTAATCAGTACGAGTATCATGTTCCCTATTTAAATTTACTTTTAAAGGTGACTTCACTTAAATGGGAATAAGACTTAAACCATGGACATGAAGCCTTTTGGGAAGTAGAAATAGAGATTATTAATTAATCAGAGATATTGTGAATTAAATGTAATTACAAATTGAATACTGATGATGAACCAACTTCCCTTTTACAAACTCAAGTGCTCATTTCATATTAATTAACAAAGAATTATAGAAATACAAATAATATCCATGAAACAACTAACATTTTACAGCATAACATGCATAGCCATTGTGTTTGCATACTAGCCAACAAGGAAACAAAAGTTGCAACTAGTATTGTAGTTACCATTATATCTTTCTTGTCATTATTGAGGTTTTATATGTGAGATAGATTGTCTTAAGTGTTTCCACATTTCTTTAATTTATGCAGTTGTACTAATGAATTAGCTTTCCTGGCTAACTTTTAAAAATCCATTAATACCATACTAATGAAATACATATCAATAAATTTGCGAGTAAACAATGTAGCAAGAGAGCCAACTGTGTGGTCATCTCAGGACTCTGGGAAGCTGAGGCAAGAAATTCACAAGGTCATGCCCAGACTTGGTAATTTAGTGACTTAGTGAGACCTTGTCTCAAAAGGAAACATTGCACAGGGCTGGGGATGTGGCTCAGTGTGAAGGCCCTAGGTTCTTTTTTCAGTACCCCCCACACACACACACAAAGACAGAACAAAAAATTATAAACATATTCTGTATTTATTTTTAGAACTAAATATTTAGAAGTGGAATTTTAAAAAAAGTTTTAACCCAGTCATTCATAAGTACATAAAAATTGTGTATATTAATAGAGCTCCATGTAGTGTTTTGATACAGGCATACATTACATAATGTTTAAATCACTTTAAACATATTTATCTCCTCAAATGTTTACCTTTTCTCTATGGTAAAAATTTTCAAAATCTTTTTTCTAACTCTTTGACACATGCAGTGCAATATTATCATCCATGGGCATCCTCTGGTGCAATTGCACACCTGGACTACTTATATTACAGTAGTTTACTTTTATTTTAAGAATACCAGAACTCCAAATTCTCTAGTCTGCATCCAGTCAGGTTTGTATTGTTCAGTAACATTCCACTGGAAGTGTGGGCTTGCTGAAATTTCAGGTTTAAAAATAATACTACAATCAGGGTTGTTAAATAAAGAACAAACTTACACTGAGTTAAGTAATTTACCAAGAGTAAAATTGAAAAACAATTTATCTTGAAGTGTTTTAGAAAGTGTCTCAAATAGAAGGATATTTTGCAAATTTTGCTAAGGAGAACTTTTAATGTTTCATGTCATTCTTAAGCTATTAACATAATGATTTCTTTGGCATGCTTATTATTCATTTGAAGTTTATGTTCTATGTCAATTGAAAACAGGGTGACTTTGAAAGAAGGCAGCTGTTTTTTTACACTCTCTCACATTATTTAAGTATAAAAGAAGGAAAGTGAAAGGAAAGGAAAAGAAGAGGGAGGAGTGCAAGGGAAGGGTGTGAAGTGACACGAATTACCCAGGAGCTGAGCTGTGGTAGTCTGAACAGAGACAGGAGGGACAAAAGCTTGGAAACTAGTCAAAGAATTTGATTTGCTGGAGTGATATTGTGAAACAGATTTTATCTTTTTTTGGACAAGGGAGCATGGTGGTTACCCACCTATAATCCTGGCACTTGAGGGGCCTTGGCAGGAGAATCCCCCAAAGTTCACGTCCAGGCTGGGCTGTATAGTGAGTTCAAGGACAGCCCCGCTAAGGAGAGATCCTGTTTCAAACAAACAAATAAACAATTGAAGAGGCCAAAAAAAAAAAAATAATAATGATTGAAGAACAATATGTACAAGACAATCAGACTTGGTATAAAGAGTAAGTCTGGGTGTCTGGGTAGCAAGACACTGTTTCAGTAAAATTTCATATTTCAATTGTGAAGGTTTAGATAAGCAAAGATAAAGAAGAGCCACCCTTAATAATATTTTATTGGATAATTTAAATAGTATAAAACATGAAAATGATATTCCATAAGCATTTAATATATATCTTCATTATGAGTGATATAGTACAACTAGATACCGCACTTATTGATGTATAGAGTGAATTACATATATATTAAAAATACAAATATCTTGCTATTTATAAGCAACCATAAGTGTCTTCAGCAGGTGCTCCAAAAGGTTGACAGTTGAACTTTCTTAGTCTTAGTTTAGTGTTATATTTACTTCTTAATTTCTCTCTTCTAAAAATTTAAAATATTAATATGATAAAATTTATAGACATTTTACTAATTTTATTAAACAAATATAGCTATTCACTATACTCGCTATGTATTTCAATCCTCTCAATGGTTTTATTAAATTTTAAGCACATATATTATGTAGCTGGAAATTATTGTGACATCAAAAAAGATTTTAAATGATAAGTAGCTATGGGCAAAAGTCATATGTAGATATGAAATTTTAGATCTGATAATGATCCTAGTTGATATTACTATGTATTTTTAAAAATGGAACCAGATCATTTTTCTTCAAATTTTTAATAAAAATTTGAAGCTTGTGGGATTTTTTTTTATTTTTAGTGGATTATGTTTAGTATAAACTCATTATAATTAATATGATTAGTTTGAACAAGAGTTTTAAAATATTGAGAAATTATTGGACAAATCCAATTAAGTGTTTCTTTAGGAAACTAGGGAATATAGTCAGTGTATTTTCTCTGTAGGTGATTAGAAATTTAAGATGGACAATCAAGTTTTATTTAGGCAACTTGCCAAATAATGAGTTAAGTCAAGGCAGAAAAATAATTATGATTGAATACTGTCCTGAAGATAAAGTATGAATTTTTTATTGAGTTTATTTCCTATTGCAATCTCTAACTAATATAATTTTACATTCTTTTGGATCATGGAGGCAATTTATATTTTATTACCAAGTTGTTATGTGAATTCTTACAATGACATATTGAACTGAATAACTCACATTTTTGCCAACTTGACTTTTTGAATTGTACATTTGTACTATCCTAAAAATTAAAGTGTTTGTGATAAGTATCAAATATTAATTAAATAGCATTATTTTTTTTCTCCTTTACTTTTTCCTGTTAGAATTAAATGCTCTAATTCTCTTGTTAGAATGAAAATTGTATATTTTTTTAAAATTAGGTAACTATAGATGAAAATTGATTATGATTGGCTTTAAGAATAAATGCTTTTTCAGATTATTATTTAATTGTAGAATATTTTATGATAGTAAATTGTTTTAATTGAAAATATAGAAATGAGGATGCCACATAACCCATGCAAAAAGTAGAACTCAACTTTCTATTTATAGTGTTGTTCCTTGTTCCACATAAGGAGAGAGATGAAATACACTGTTTGATCATTTTACTTCTCTTTATTTATTTTTTTCCTTTTTGAGATGGCACTTTCCAAGATTATTTTTTATTTTTCTTTGGAGACCTTACTTTTCTGGTTCTGAGTGACTGAAACAAAACTTGTGGAAAATATATGAATGACATCAAATTCAATTAAATATAGCAATAGATGAATGTATTCCTTAGAAATAGTCTATAATTTTAATGCAGCAGAAAATACCCGTGCTAAGTACCTTTAGTTACAAGAAAATTGTAAATTGCTTATGAAAAATATTTTTAATTTTTTTAAGAAAAGCATTGCTTTGAGCAGAAAACTATTATGTAGCACTTTTATAAATGAATCTTTTCAAGTATAATTATTCAAATGGATAACTAAACAGGAATTCTGCCTTAGGTTTAACACAAAACCAATTTGTTTCACAGATCATCTAATTATAACCAGATTGTCCACTCCACTCAGCTGTAATTTCTATACATTTAAAATTAATTGAAAATACAAGAGAAAGATGTGCTCATTTCAACTGGCTTACTGTAAGAGTACATGTCTTGCAAATATCTCTCATGTATTCCTCTGTGACATATTCTACTGTTCTTTGAGTATCACCAGTTAGCTCAATTATTAGAATTTCACAGGCACATAGTGGAATATAAATAGAACATTCATATTTTATTTATTTGTTTATTTTTTATGGTGCTGGTGACTAAATTTGGGGCATTGTGCATGCTAGGGAAGTGCTCTATCACTGGTCTACATCACACAACCAGAAGGACATTTTCGCAAAAAGAAAAACACAACCTCTATCATCAACTTTGATTCCTTTCTGTAGAGGAACCTCGTGGTATGAACACGTTTCAAGCTATCTTCCTTCCATTTCAGCTATTGTTGTCATGTTCTACAACATCAAAGATAAACTGTAGTACAATATATTTTTCCAAGAGATATATGCCTTCTGCTAAAAATTATATTTTGAAGGACTCATAGCTGTTTTCAAACTTGCAAAATAGCACAGCATCTCAAAATAGAAAACAAAGACACCTGAACTAATCATCAAGAAAATTCTGAGCAATACAATTATATCTTTGTTTTCATGTCATAATATTGTACAACTTTATGCCCCTTAGGAAGATTGATCTAAATCATAGTGTTTTCATTTGCACTCACCTAGATGCAAATTTAGACAAAAAATTCAATTCATTATAAAGATATTGCCATGTGAATTCCAAGAATAGAAATTCATTGGAACTTGACTGGATTCAATGTCTTTCATTTTTGTTTTTCCTCTGTATAATTTTTATTCTTTTTATTATACTCAATTAAATTTATATTTGATTATTTGTACAACATGGGAAATAAATTCTCACTGACACCTGAAAAGGATTTACAGCATGCTTCAACTCATCAGGAACAGTTTGAGCTATGGCTCAAAACATTGGAAAATGAAATTATCAACATAAATTAGATGAGGTGTTATCCTTAATCCTTTCAAATATGAGCAAAAGATGAAGTTGCATTGCATGATAACAGGAGCTCCTGTGTGAGAGAGGAGAATACAGGTGGATGCAAATATACTTTCTTGAATTTTTATTTTCTTCAAATTATTTCTGTGATCTTCCCAAATCTAACATTGCCACTGACTTTTTTGTTCATACTCTGAAGCCTTCACAATTTATTATTTCAAAAATGTAAATGTCCCCCTTCAAACATATACATATACATAGCCACACACACATGTGTGTGCACACACAAATATTTTCTGACTTTATTTCAACTACATACAGCCAGGATCTATGAGATAGTACCATATTTTAAATGCCTATTTTAAATACTTTTAACATAGATGTCTTGCCACACTCACTAGTAAAATTTGGACTACATAAAAATGCAATAATTTCTTTCATGCAGTACTCTAGTAACTAAATATTGCTTTATATAAATTGCACTATCTGATGACTGGCATCTTTATACATTTATAGTAACCCTGTACACTAGACAACATGACCTAATTTTTCTCACTAAATTTCTTTACACTAGTCAACTTTACCTAATTTTTCTCACTAAATTTCTTTCCTCTAATTTTTCTTTAATTATCAACTACCATTTTTCCCCCTTTCACTAAGTATATTCCTCCAAGCCCTTCTCAATCTAAACTGTGAGATATAGCTCATGTAACATAATTTAGGCAGCAAATAGAATCATTTTTGTTTTTCTACCACTAAAACTGTAAATTTGCCTACATCTTCATATATATTTTTCTCTTCTTCTGCAGTGGGAACTTTATTATTCTATTATTTCCTATATTTTCACACATGTACAGTATCGCACTCATAATTTTTCCCAGAAAAAAATTGTTACGATTTTGGTTCCATAGTTCTCGTGAAGTAGAATTGTTCATCCTATCTATGTGTTTCATCTGCATCCAATAACTCTTTTAAAACTATAAGCCTTTCGATTTAATATTCTGTCTCTATTACCCTTTAGAAACACACATCATGAACAAGTAATTCTATCTCTTTGCCGCATGGTCACGTTCTGTTTACTTCTTGGACTTAAATATGCCCTCCTGCATTACTTGACTGAAATTCCATAAATTAATGGTATTAATAATCATATTGTTGGCATATCAGATCAATACTCTGCTACCTCTCTGTCCTTTCCTCTTTCATCTTCTATTAACTCAGACCCTCTTGGTTTTATACATACTTCTCAGATTTTTTCAAATTTTATGTTCTCTTTGCCTTCAACCCTTCTTCAAAGGTTGAATTTGCCCAGGACTTATAATCTAAGCTTCCATTGCTTCTCAATATGGAATCTCAATCAGATAATAACTGCTGCCCATAAAAAAGGCAAATATGTCTCAAACATATTTATGAACTAAGACCTATATATTAATTGCTTTTCGAAAAATCTTTGATAAACCACAGACATTTCACACATCATTACAATGATCAAACACTGATTTATTTTCTAAATTTGCTCTTCCTCCATTTTTTTTCTTATGTTTTATGGTGGCTCCTGTCTCCAATTCTTGAACAAGACAGAAAACTAATAATCATCTGTAACAAACCACTGAGCCTCCAGGTGTAGCTTGTAAAGCTCAGATTGATTATCAAAATATTTTTAAAATTCATCTTGTAATTTTCTAGAGACCTGCATGTTATTTCTTCCTTATCTCGTATGTTACATTCATCTCACCAAATCCGGTGTATCTTACATCCTTCTGCACACCACCCAGCCCACTTTTCCTCTTCCTACCGTCAGAAATCCAGTTCAAGCTTCCACCGCCACTGCCGTTGTCTCCTTAACTGTTCCCTCAGCAGTTTCTCCACTACTATGTTTACCCGCCTACAATTCATTGTCCACAGAGTAGGCAGAATATTTTCAAAAAATAAATTGGATTATGTCCCAAATCTTAGACCTATTAAACTATCGTTATGTATCGTATGGCGCCTTCTCCCCTCCCTAACAGTGCTTGTGCTACTTTTTCTCCTGACACCAGTTTCTAGACACGGAAGACTTTTGGTCATGAAATCAGTATAAAAGCTCTGCTGCAGGCTTTTAGTAGGCTTTGGTCCTTCTGAGGTAAATTTTTTAATCTATATTTTAACATATTAAGGTTTTCAGATTTCAATTTAAGCAGCATTTTATAAAAGAAAGAACCCTCTTAATTCTCTACAATTTAACATGGAAATGTGTTTACTGTACTTCATTTTCTTCTAATCCAGTGCCTTATTGATATAGTACTTACCAGAGTTTGGAGTTGTATATTTAATGAGTCACTGGCACTAAATATTGTTACCAAGTTTCTCAGAAGATAAAGTTCAATGCTATCAATGTACTGGAATTATATTTCTTTTTGTGATTTGCTTTTTATTAAATGACATATTTTTAAAAATTATAATGAGAAAAATTATATTTGACACACAGTTTTGGAGGCACAAAGTTCAAGAGCAGGCAGGAGGGAGGTGGGGCCAGGGAACTGGTCTACCTGTGATGGGGGAGCCCACAGCAGAACATCTTGGCACTTCTGCCAAGTCACGCCTCCAACGGAAGCAGGAGAGCGATCATTAATTATCTGGGCAATTTTGAATTATCTGAGCTACATTTAGAGTACACTGTGACTACGAATGGCAAGTAATCTGTGTGTTGCTTGCTTCAAACTTCTTTGGAGATTCTGATACAGCGTCTCCTAGAGCCACAGCAAAACAAAGCCTCAGCAAAGGAATGCTCTCCTCAAATTGTATGTACACCAAGGTATTTGTACTCTAGAATTAAAATACTTTGTATATTTCATTCTAAAATATCATAGCTGTATTCCAGATAGAAGTGGAACATGTAATGCAATATTAATTTGAATGTATTATTTCATAATTTCTTATAATGAGAATAATTTTTAAATATTAAGTGAAATAAATCAGACAGATAACCTTAAATAGCACATGATTTTGTTTATATGAGAAACTCAAAATATTAAAAAAGAGCAAAATAAAAGATAGATAATAATAGGAAGCAAGGAGATAGATCTTTCTCAAATGGGCAGATCAAGAGATTGAGGGAAGGTGAGGTGGAAGGGAAGGGTATGAAAAGAGGTAATCAGGATGTGTTATGTGCCTAGTGCATGTACCAGCTCCCCACAAGAAATGTAAGTACTATGTACTGCAAACATGCACTAATTTAAAATATGAAAAAAAATATCATCATGGGCAAAGCCTAATGAATTTATTTGAGCAGCCCTTATGATAGGGAAAAACTTTACTGCAAGACTTTGGATATCGGGTATATTTGTACCTTTGACACTTTAAGGCAATCAGGAAAAAAAAATGATAAGCAGGCTGCTTTGGATTAAGAGTAGACTCGTCTTCAGGAGCTGCAGTCATGACAAGGGAAGCAACAGATTGTAGCCTGAGATTAAAGAATAATGGACTAAAACAAACAAAACAGTGAAAACTAATTGGAAATTCAATTAAATGCTTGGAAAAATTTTTTAAAAGTTAGTGAAATGGCTTCTTACAGGGCTCTAATGTATTAAATAAAACAGAAATCATTTAGTCTAACACAGCACTTCTTTATTTTGGCAGTTCTGACATTTTTGGCCAGAGATTCATCGTTGTAGTGAGTGTGCTGTGCACGGTAGAAAGTTTAGCAGCGTCTGTGGCACTTATCAACTACAACTTCCCATCTGGGAAGAGACAAAATGTCTTCAGTTCAGAACCCCTTTCTTATCAAAAGAAAACCTTTTTAATAATACTTAATTTTTCCTTCTCAGCTGTCATCAACTAACTCTGTGATCTTTAGCAAGTCACATTCTAGACTTAATTCGTATGAAATGTGAGAAAATTGAAATAGATTATTTTTAACTTTCCAATAAGTTTTACCATTCTTTCATCAGAAAAATAAGTAGAGATACAGAAGAATCAAAGACAGTATATGCTGAGTACTTATACTATAAACACACACATACACATACAAATTATGCAACAATAATATAATTTTCATATATTTTATATATGTAAAAAAGGAGTGCTGTGAATTAGGTAAAATAAAGCAGAGGAGAAAAATAGTTGATATTTAACTTGATGTTTAAAGCTCCCTATCATATATTTATATGTAAACAAATTTTAGATGCTCTTTCTTATTGAATACATGGGAAATAATGTAAAATTCTTATATTAAATTTAAATATTTTCCTTAAAATGAAAATGCATTTAAAATATATTAATTTTATTTACCAAATGTTTTAGAACTATAATTGTGAATGTGTATTTATGTGTATTTAGGCACAGAAAATATACCCTAATATAAACATGCTTCTAATGTTGTAGCATTTCCTTCATCTTTTTTTTTTTTAAAGAATCGTCCTTTCTTTCTTCCCATCTTTAAGATTGCAGCGTCTAAAAAAGTAAGATATTTTTCATCCCTGTATTATAATTTGAAACTGTTGGGAAAAATCTCTGAAACAAAGTGTTTTTTGTTTTGTCTTCTTGTTCTCTTGAAAAAGTTTTGTGAATTTGGCAATTATTGAGAATGAACGTGGTCTGCCATGTTGACTGAAAATAAAGGGAAGAAATCTTTAGCAGCCAATAATGAAAGAAAAAAAAAGGCGCTTTTAAAAAAATGGTTGCTGGAACATGTGTGTCATCCTAGGTCCTAATCTTCATTACTTGAAAAACTAATTTGTTAACCCAAGAAAAAGAAAGAAAAACAAAAATCTGCTTCATGTTTCCATATTGGTGTTCTCAAACTGCACCTCTATTAAAATTCTAGCCTCATTTTTGTTCTATATTATTTCAATCATTTTTTAATGTTTATAATGTAGCATAAAAATTGAGAAATAAAAGCAAGTGATTGACACATTTTTTCCTTTTATCTTTGACAGTCAAGAGAAATCAGTGTTGCCCCAGGCAGACTAAAATTCTGATTTACAGCATGGTCAAAAAATCAACATTTTAAGAAAGAGAGAGTCTGGAAAGCTTTGAGTTCTCAGCAGTTGTAGCAGTGATCCCAGTTCTTAGATGGCAGTCATTTTAGGTGCTGCTGCCACCGCTAGCCCTCAACAATCACAAGAACTCAGGAGACAGCCTTGGATCAAATTCTTTGATTGCAATGAGTTTATTACAGAAATTTTATATTCTTAATGTCTGTTGTATTTAGGAATTATGGACATTGTAGCAGTCAAAATATTAGCAAAAGAATCTACCCCCTCTCCATTTATTTTATTTTCCTCAATGGCTAAATGATTTTCCTTTTTTTTTTGTATTAAATTCTTTTATTGGTACATTGTAGGTATACAACACAATTATATTTCTCATTGGGAATTGTACCTTTACAT
>NW_004624814.1:3903213-3923534 GCF_000247695.1 Heterocephalus glaber | reverse complement strand
TCTGGTGTCCTCTGCGTCTTTGTAGTGTGGAACCAGGTGGCTGCTTGTCTGCAGCGGGGTGATTTGGCGTTTTCCGCGTGACTCAGGACCTCGGTAGGGCGTGCACAGACCTGCCTGTCTGCAGCGGGGTGGCTTAATGATTTTTCTATAGTTGCATTACCTAAAGGCAAGAATTAATAAGTGCTCTCTTCTCTCTATTTGAAATATTTCAGAGAACATTTCTAGATTTGAGTATTATTGAAATGTTAACAGCATTTGAAGACTGTCCATATTTCTGATAATGCTGGGGTGTTTAGAGCTTTTTCCTTCATATGGTAGAGTACTTGTTTGGTCTTTCACATCAGTAAAATATGCCAGGTCAGATTATAATTTAGACCTCATCCTAATGTTCCAACTACAAAAAAAGAAAAAAAACAGAGTGAAAC
Source organism: Heterocephalus glaber (assembly GCF_000247695.1). Next base: position 3,923,109 of record NW_004624814.1, on the reverse strand, counting down.
GCAAACATATTCATTCTTCTACTTCCACATAATTTCTGTGCTTGAAATGGATATTTTCAACTTTTCCTTTTTAGTTTTTGGATTAATTTGTGTTTATAAGTATTCTGCATCATCATGATGTTATTTCAAATATCTCAATTTGATCTGATGTGTCGAATCCTACTCTGTAAGATCTTCCTTTACAAAATATGAAATGAGGAAGAGAATTGATGAAATTATGTTATTACCTTATAGAAAAGAGGTGCTTCCTGCACACATCATCTAAATACTCAGAATTCTAGGAACATTTTCTTACTCACTCAAACTAAGGTGGGCACCCTCCACACTTAGAGGAGCCAAACTGAATTTCAATACTTTGTCAATCATTTGTATCCACATAACATTGTTAACTTTTTGAATTAAATTCCTGAGTATTATCTGTCGTTCGTTTCTGGCTTACACAATAACTGACACATAAAAAGCAGAGATAGTATATTTTTTGCTCACTTGAATTGAAATTGCCCAATATCTGATATAGTAACATGCATACACATGACTTAAATATATTATAACTTAAAAAAAAATGTATGTTTTGATTGTACTTTTTATTTTGAACACTTATGATAAACTGTATTAATTTCATATATACTGTATTCATGGATGAATTATGCTTTTATATTTAAATAAAAATACAATCTAAAATAATATTGAGAAACAATAAAAAATATCACTTTAACAAGTTTACATATGTCTTAAATTAGTTTAATTTGTTTGACAAATTGTTAATATGCTTATTCATGGCCAGACTAACAAGTTTATATTGGATATATATTTATATAAGAAGGAGAATGTACTACATTAATTTTTACCAGAATTTGGAAGAAAATTATATGAAATTAATGCTTTGAAATGTTTTATTTTGCCATATCATATAATTGAGAGGAAAAAGGATGAGAAGCTGTTACAAAACAAACAGGATACAATATTCATCTTATTGTCACATATTTATATGACAATCCTGTAAATGTTATGACTATAAGACTGCAATGCTACATGCAAGTGCATTCTGTTTGTCTGACATCATCCAGATATATTATAATTATTATTCTGTTAGAACAATTGAAAATAGACCACAGAGTGTTTCACTTGCTAGAAAACAATATGAAATCAAGAGGCAAAAGGGAGTTAGGAGATTTTTGAAAAGCCTCCTCATATAAATCTTAATAATTCCTGAAATTATGTTTGCTACATTTTGAATGATTCTGAAACAGCCAAGCAGAATATCAAGTATGATAGATGGTATTTATGCCTGTGAATATGCTGAAATATGTAGGTTGGTGATCATTAAATTGTGATGCTTCCCTTACATAATAAAAATATGAACGTAATAAACCATGAGCAAAATGAAATGCATTGTGAAGCGGCTCATTTGTCTTCCACATGCTACCAGTCTATATAACTGGTTTCTTAACTGTCACTTACTTGCCATAGGTAAATTGTAACTGTAAAATGTCCTTGAAACACCCAGCCTTTACCTCTGTAGGATCCTGTTAGGGGATTGTTGTTCAATTCGTAATAACTGCAGTGTTGCTACCAATATTTTAGTAATGCTGGCTTCAATAGTTAAGCAAGGTGAGTTATTCCCAGGTGAAATTGTTCTTAGTAAAATCTGTGTCAGCATCCGTGCACTATCGAATATTGCTGTCTCAGTTAAACAGACCACAGCACTTGTGGGATATGATGCAGTTATCTCACTCACATATATCTTAGCAATGGTGAAGATAATGACAATACAAAGAAGGCTAATAATTATAAATAATGGGAGAGATTGTAATGCAAGATACACTGTCAATCAAATATTAATCACAACCTATGATAAATAGTTTTTAGTTGTTATTATGTCTTATTCAAAATGAAGCTCCTTGCATTCAGAACATCATTCAGATTTTACTTCTTTGAACAGAAACTCATGTCTTGGCAATAAAACTAGTGAGGTCCTGATGCCTTGCTTACAATTACAATGAAACTTGTTATGTGGCTAGAAAGCTTGTTCACAACATTCCATAGGGGCTTCCTTCTTAAAGCAAGATGAAATCATCTCCTTACTGATTTTCTTTAGTGATACTGGAGATTAAAAGCAGTGCTGTCGCTTGCTGCTAGTCAAGTGCTCTACCACTAAGCTGCACCCACAGCCCTCACTACTGACTTTTAAAACTTTACCAGGAAGTTGTTTTTCCTGTGGTATTACATTAGTATCTAGTTCACCTTTCTGTAACGAGAACAAAAATAGTTTAATAAGCCAATTTACCTAATTTCTATCACATCTCTTTCCCAATTAACTGAAACCAAATCAAGATTTTTTCAAATGTGATCTGTGTCCACAAATTAGTATTTGATTAATTTCTAGCTTCTTCCTTTGCCACTTTTCTTAGATCTCATATGACATACCATAATAGTTTATTTTTCCAAGTCTTTTTAAGTTCCATATGAACAATTAATTATGATTAGCAAAACTGTCACTGACTTAGTTACTTATCTCCTTGCTAAGACAAAATGCCGACACCTCAAGTTAAAGGGGGAAAGGTTTATGGTAGCTCGCAGTTTGTAGAGGATTCAGTTCATAGTTGGCTGGCTCCAGGGCAGGGTGGCATAGTGGAGGGGCATCACTGGGGAGAATCGGTTCCTGAAGGCAGAAGGCAGCAAAGCAGCAAAGTAGTGAGGAAACAGCAGCTGGCCTGCCTTCTTTCTGTCCCTTTACATCCATCTAGGCTGCCTGCCCTTTGTGTGGTGCCTTCCCATTTTCCACACTTATACTAAATCAATCAGTGGACTAATTTACTAACCACACACTCTAGATCACTGCAGAGCACATTTCATCCCAGCATCACATACCCTGGATGCAGCCACACTGAACAGCTCCACCGTGACTGCATGAGGCTTTGAGGAGACATCTGGATGCAAACCATAACAGCCAGTCTGTCCCTCACTATTCTTATTTCTGCACTTAATGTTAAGCACCTCTAAAAGGTAAACCTTCCCCAGTACAGGAGTAAAAAGACAAAATAAGGAAAGGCAAGTGATTTTCTCAGAATGGTTTTATTTGACTTTGGGCTGAGCCTGACCAAGGACAGTACTGGGAACATTTTCAGGCATCCCTGGAGTGTCCAGTACAAGAATCTTACAGGTAGATTAGATTCCCTGGCTTGAGGTGCTTTGGTTTCTGGGCTAAGTGTCTGGCTCTTCTGTCCTTTTCTGATTGTTCTTCATACCAGCCCTGTATTGTCCCTTGCAGGGCTTGTTATCAGTACAGTCTTTAAATTGAACATAATTAATTAGTCATTTTCACATTTCTCCATCCAGAGCCTTGAAAATGCTCCTGAATGTAAATCAGTGCTGTTTCTTTGCTCACGATCATTTTGTCATCTTTCTCTTAGTTCTTTGTCACCCACAAACACAATGTAGCTGAATAATAGTTATGTATCAATCTGGTCCAATCCTGGAAATATATTATTTTATTGTTATTTACCCCTAACTGTTCTCTGAAAGACCTCAATTTCCATTTATGTATTGAAGATTAAATACAGTTATGACATACTTAACTATTCAAAATACTTTGAAGAGAGGATTCTGGGAGAAAGGCAGAGTAAGAAATATCTTGGGATGCATTTTTCCACCTACACACTTGGACTGGCTGATGTAACCGTTTTGGAACTCTGGGGATACTGAAGGCATGCAGCTTCCGGAAGAAGGCTTGGACTGTTTATTTAAGTTAACTTCAATCTATTTCAACTCCTAGTACTGAGGCAGATAAACTGCTTCCACTCCCAGCCCTGCAGCAGGAAGCTGTACATGTGACCCTGGTAGCTTGCAGTAGTCACAGTGGACACTAAGGATACTGTCTTCCAAATCTCTAATATCTGTGTCCTGATCTCTGATCGCCTCTTCTATTGAAGGACGTATAGATGGATGGGGGCATTTTTGTTGTATTTCCCTGTTACTAAAACCCCTCTTCCTGACCTGTTTCCAGTTGATCCTTTGGAACAACTATGAAACCATGATCAAAGCATTAATTCCTGTACATTGAAAAGTTTATTATAAAGGATTCTTTTTGATGTAGTTTCTTAAAATCTACTGGAGAATCTGAATTTTAAAGGTAGTTGAAATACACCCATGTGAATAGTTATAAAACTGAACCTAAACACTGTTAGCAAGGACATAACTGCAAATTGATTCACTGCTGGTGGGTATGTAAAATTGTACAAATACTTTGAAACACATTTTAGAGTTTGACTATGTACATAGGAGAGCAGCCAGCTGTTCTACTACTAAATAGTTACATAATAGAAATGAAAATACACAGTACACACAGACTTGTGTAATATGAACAGCATGATGTATAACAGCTCAAAATTGAAAGCACACCATACGTCAATCAAGATTAGTGGATACAGAAACTGCAGGGAAGTCATGGAATGAAATACTACCCAGCAGGAAAAATGGAACAGACTGTTAATACATGTCATACATGAATGAATTTTAGAGTCATGCTTGGTGAATAGACAAAACCTCCTCTGTACCTAGGGAGGGATTTATTTAAGTTTCACATGTGACAAGCTAAGTATCATCCACAGAACATGATGTTTTAGGCTAGACTGGCTCTATGAATTTTCTCTTAATTCCATACAGTTCTCTTAGAAGAGACTCAAGGCCTATCACGTGTATTAAGCCTCATAAGGAGTGTAATTCTGCAGTGAGTTACCTAAACTTCCTGTGTAATAAATTTCTACTAGCCTTGTAAAAAAGAGTAGACAAAGATTCACAAAACACTTTAAACTGCAGAGTCCTGATATGTTTGCCTAAGAGAACTGACCCTAAGAACACTATTAGAGAGAGTCAACTTGTTCTGGACTAATTGCTACACTGGGGACAAGATGCCATCTTACAACTCACGTTCAGTGAAAGACTAGGGAAGTTCACTAGTATCTACTCCTCAAACTTAGCATTCCAATGGAAGTTGCTCTGAAGGACGAAGTTCTTGTAAACTACAAATAGTATACTAAAATGTGACCAAACTTGAATTTTTCAACAGTAAATACCAGTACTTTGAGGCTCCTAGAGGAAAGGATAAGAAGTTGGAAATATGGAGTGCATGTCTTTAATCTGTTGAGAAGGTTCTGTTCTACTTCTAGGCTCCTGATAGCTTTTACCATGAACAGATGTAGAATTTAGTCCAATACTTTTTCTGCAACTAATGACAGGATCATATGGCTTTTTCCTTTTCTCTGTTAAAATGATGACTTTTGAGGGTGGATCTTCCAATGCTCAACCAACACTGCCATCCCTATAATGAAACCACTTACTACATACTGCCAGATATGACTTCTGGTAGTTTGTTTTGTTAAACAAATGCCTATCTATGCTCATACTTTTTTCTTTTATTATCTTTATCCAGTTTTAGTATTAGCACAATGTTGATTTCCTAAAATGAGGGGAGAAGTGTTCCTTCTTTATTCTGCTTTAGTTGTTTGATATAATTTATCAGTTAAAATATGTATGAGCCTGTTGTTGTCATATAGGTAGGTTTTCAAGCTAGGAATATACTTTCTTTAATAGGTGCTATTCAAGTTTTATATTTCCTCCAAAGTCAGTTTCATTAATTTGTCTTCCAAGATACTTCTTAGAAGTTGTCAAACTTATTTCAAAAAATATTTTTGTAATATGCTTTCTGTATCCTTTAAAATTCTGTAAAATCTGTGGTAATGTCCTCTAAATTTTGATATTGTAATTGAAACAATGTATATTTGATATTGTGTAATAGGAAGAAAATGTCTAAAGGAGTAGGGGAAGTGGGAGGAGTAGGGGAAAGGAAAGAAGGGAAAAGAAAAAATATGAGAAAATGGAAACAAAGTCTTTGCAAATAGGGAAGGGTGGAAGGGGTGAAGGGAGGACCGGGGAAGGGGAAAAAATAAGAACCAAGGTACGTCATGTAAAGGTACAAGTTCCTAAAAAATAAAATAGAAAGAAAGGATAAGAAGTAGAGACATAGAAGTAGATGGACTGGAATTTTAAGCTTACTTATGTGGAATCTTAAGCATTATATTCTGGAAACTGTTGATGTACATGATTTACATCCCAACATATGATATTGAATATCCCAAAATATTAATAGTGTGAGAACTCTAGTTTTTGTTCAGTGTTTTTTTTTTCTGTCCTTCTTTGCTTTCTTTGCACATTTTACTAGGAGCATTTGCTAATATGGAAGAAAATAAAATTAAATCTGCTCAGATAAATTTAGGCGGGAGAGGTAAGTACAAAGGTGTTATAAGAACAAATCAAATTAGAAATAAACCTCAAAAACACCAAAAGAAAAACAGAATTAAATCACCTTTGGGGTTCTGCAAGAAATATTGTCCCTGTTACCCAACTCTATTCCTGGTACTCAGTTTAAATTCTCAGAAGAGAATATAATTGGTTGTATGCCTCTGAAAAGTCTATTTCTAGGTAAGGAGAATATTCTAGAAAATTTTTTGTTCTGGGAAAGGAAAGGTTAAATACTACAATCTCAGGTAATTGGTAGGGAACTGTGTATCCTGGAAAAACATGTGGTAGACAATGCACATAAAATTTCTGCCCAAATGTGCAATTGTATTGATGTTGTTGACTTATGCACTTGAATTGTACCAAACATTTGTAATAACGATACATCAAATTCACAAACAGTCTGCAGTATTTTAGTATAGTAGATCCTGACAAGAATATCGGGGAACATGAGGAATTTAGAAAAGTTTTTCTCGGGGAACATGGTGATATAGCAACCATTTTTGTGAAAGTGCATGATTTATAAGCAATTTATGTATCACTAAACTGAGGACTGGGCTTCAGATTTCCTTATCTAAAAGCACTTTCGCCTGCCCATCGTAATTAAATCCTAGGCAGCCTGAGCTATGTATAGGAGCTGTAAGATCAAGTATATAATAAAATAAAGAAAAAGAGAGGGGAGAGAAAGAGGGGAGGGAAAGAGGAAGAAAGAGAGGGAAATGCAGGAGGGAGACGAGAGGACAGGAGAGGAGAGGAGGGGGTTGAGATGGAGAGAGAGAGAGAAAGAGAGAACTTTGTATTAATCCATTCCTTTTTAGCTTTAATCTAAACTTTTCTTTTTTACTCTCCCTAACTTCCTTCAGTATTTCTCAGGTTTAGAGTACAAGACCTTTCCAGGGCAAATTGTCATTCTCAATCATTGCTTAGTTTATTTCTGCTTTCATTTGGTAATGTAATTGTATAACACTTATCTTCCCCTAATCTGAAAAATCATTGTCCACTGGTGGCTTCATCCTGACTTTGTTATTATTGGTTTACGTTACGTCTAGTTTTTATTATCATTTTAATAAGATTTCTGGAGGATAAAAGGGGCAAGTTCATGTCTTAGGTGTAATGTCTTTGAACATAAGCTCCAATAAAGATTGGTGAAATTTAATTTTCACTATCTATATATATGAACTATCTATATATATGAAGCTTGAAAAAACTTATATAAAGCAGTGGCAGAAAAGTTTAGAGAATATATTTTAAGAATGATGTATTTTATTTTAAAAATGTACATTTTCATTTTATTTTTGGAATGGTATATTTTTTCCCAAACAAATAAAGTAATATATAAAAATTGAACATGAGAAAATATTCTACTTTCTCGGTCTTCTCAAACCTATTAAAATATTTCATAAATTACACTCTACAACTCCATGATTAAGCCAAGGTAAATTTGCTCTTTCACAAATGATATTCTAGCTCACATTTTCTGCAGTCAAGTCAAGGGAATGGAGTTGAATTGGAGGAAAGTAATAAAAGAAGCAAATCTTCAAACTGAAACCCATATCTTTACTCTGTCTTAAATATTCCTTCTAATGCTTCTTACTGCTAAAATAAAGCAAAATGTATATATATATGTGTATACATATATATATATGTATACATATATATATATATATATACACATATATATATATGCAACTAGACATTCTGGCAAGGGGATTTGGAACTTCATGATGCACAGCTTTAATGAATCTAAGAGGTTTTTTTGTAAAAGCCCCCAAAGGACATTATTTTACAAATATTTGACTTAAAATATTGACTCCTTAATATACAATGTTTGAACTTTAAATAGGTATTTATATACATTCATATAAATTAAAACTTTTAAAGGCACATAACACTCTAGAATTCTCTATTATTGTTAAGTAAGAAAAAAGGGAAGCCTGGAGGGGATGCTAACACATACTCCCAATTTTGATAATGCAGGAGTCCAGCAAATGTAGGTTTTCCTGAGGCTATTATTTTGATGATAATGAGTGCCTTCCAGTACGAACACGTATTTCCTAATAGTTTAGAGTTTTAAAAGCATAAGAGTGGGATGTTTGAGGACTGAAGACTTATCTATTCTTATGTGAATGCACATGGGATTTAGCTTTTAATTTTCATTCAATGGCTTTAACCTGTCCCTCCTTACTGAAAGTCTATCATTATGTTCTGCTTTGAGCCTTTCTTTTTATAAATGGCTTTTATGAATTGCATGCCATGTTATGCAGTCCTCCTAAATAATAAAAGCTTATTAAAGAATGCAGTAAATAAAGAAAGACAAAATACTGTTATTCTAAAACACTATTCTGCCAATGACCAATACTCTATTCCCTAAAATTCTTTTTCAGTTCTCATGCTGAACAATTTATATCTTTACAAAATTATTTTATTTGTACTGCATAATATATCACCTCCTTTTCCATTTCCTTTTTCATTCCCTTTCGGCAAGTAAGAAAAGGAAAACTACCATTCCAGTATAATAGATTTTTTAAAATTAATGTTTAGATTTCTACCTTTTCGCTTAGTTCAAACACACACACAAACATGCAAAAAGAGAGAGGTAGATTGAGAGAGATCTTTGCAAAAAGAGTGGGGAAATAAAGGCATTTTTTGAAGTGATTGTCTTTGTTTTATAGATACTCTTTAAATAGACAAAGACTATTAGAAATTATTTTCATGAAATCAAAGGATAGAGTGGATCCATAGGAGCCAGAATTCAGGACAAACGAGGTAGACAGGAGTATTCAAGAGCCATATGGAAGTCCGGTTTCTAAAGAGTTATTAAAACGGAAGAGAAAGAGGGAGAAGAACAGAGACAGATAAGGAGAGGAAGAGGGAGGGAGGGAGAGAATGCTAAATTTCCAGATTAAAGGAACCAGCAAGTTTAGAAAAGGCAAGCCAGAGTGTCAAACAGCATTTGTGCCAGGGATTTAGCTCAGTGGTGTTACCGCCTGCCTCGCAAGCAAAAGGTCTGGAGTTCAATCCCGATACCAAAAATACCAACCAAACAAACAAAAAACCCAAAACACAGCATTTGAGTGAAGCCTCCCTCGTATTTGCTAACTGATCTGTTGTATTTTCATTATTAACCATGGCACAAGTACAAGCTTTGGAAGTAAGGATAGATTTTGGACTGGGACTGTAAGAAATGGAAGTAAGCATAAGATGCAATAGGACAAAAACTGACTCAAATATAGTTTGGCAGATCCAGCCAAACAATTCCAAAACTCTTGGAGAAAAGTGATATATAAAAAAATGTAATACCAATAAAATCAATAATAGAAATATGTTTGCATTACAAATAAAATTATAACAAAATATGAAAGAGAATTTCAAAAAGTGTATTTTCGCACCTCATGCATACAAATAACTGAAAACACTCATTAAGAAGAAAAGTAAAATATGAGCAGAAATGTATCAGAAATAGAAAGACATAATAATAAAATACAAATATTATAAAGTAAAACTAGAATCACTAAAGTTTAAAAGCACTTTTAAGGATAAAAAGGTAATTGCTAATAAGTATTTGCACAGAAAAAGGCTTAGGAGGCTGAGGTAGGAAGATCACATGAGTACGGGACCAACCCCGGCTACATTGTGAGTTCAAGTCCATCCTGAACTATATAGCAAGACCCTATCTCAAAAATAAACAAACAAACAAATAAATAAATAAAGTACCACAGGAAATAAAAGATATGAAACCTATTTTAAAACATGACGTATTTATCAAACGCTCCAATAATAGATATATATATGGAAACAAAATACATGAAAGAGATAGAGATAACACTATCTACTATATTAATCCTACAAACTATTTAGTAAGTGGATCTGGAAAAGTTTATTTGTACCCAAAGGTATAAAGTAGATCTCTATTTCACATCATATTCCAGAAACATGTCCAACTAGAGACAATATATGGAAAGCAAAATTTCAAACGTTAATATAGTAAAGCTGAATGTATTTATGTTCTGAGGAAAGTAAAAATTTGCTTGAAAAATAACTAAGAATTGTAAGTCAAAAGGTAAAGGACAAATTTATGTCTTGGAGAAAACACCAAAAAGTGTGACTGAACAACTTTTGCAAGTGATTAGGTAGATTTATGACATATGAATGCAGACAAACAGCAGAGACCGGGACTAGAAATGTGTATTTCAGCAAGGATTTGTGGAGGGTCTGCTTGTGAAAGGTTTTGAGAATTTACATTAGAAATGCTGCTATCCTAAGCCAAGAGTGGTAGCTCAGACCTATAATCCCAGCACTCTGGGAGGCTGAGGCAGGAGGATCACAAATTCAAACCCAGCCTGGAAAACTTAGCAGTTTAGCAAGAATATGTCTCAAAATATTAATATTAATAATAAAAAAGGCTAGGAATGTTGCTCAGTGAAAATGCCCTAGGCTCAATTCCCAGTAATTACAACAACAGCAACAACAACAACAACAACAACAACAACAACAACAAAAACATTGTTGCCAGTCTTGACCTAAAGGCACAGAGAAGAGGTGTAAGAATGACTGGCAGGATAGAACAGCAGGTAGCAGGCCCATCTGCTGCAGGATCAGGGCTGCTATCACAGTGAATCCAGCAGACAGTGAGATTGCTTCTATCTAGAACTACCCGAAACTTTCTGCTAACATATGTAGAAAGATAAAGTGTCCTTCAAGCTTTAGAGTAGAGTTTCTGTGACTTCACAGAGGAAATTGTGATTTGAATTTATATTCTATTCTTAATAGCAAGCTTTTATCTTCAAAGGCATCAGAACTTTTATGCAACCAAGTTCAATATATATTACTTTAAAATTTGAAGTTAATATATAAAAATATATATATCATTTATATTAAACAGAGGAAATATGAATTAAATACTTAAGTATTTATTGTTAAATAGTTGTTAATTGTTTTTCAGTTTTTGAAGTTTGGTATGTACTACAGAATTATTCCTATTCATCAATGGGGAAATATTTTATTTATCAGGAAAATATGTTATATTACACTATGAATCTAGTTTTTCCATATGTGTGTCTGTCAGGTCCATTAGAGTATTAGTGTGGGAAAACCAATGACCTTATACAAATATCTAATTTCTGGATTTATTGCTACTTCTTAATTCTTGGACCTTGGACAAGCCACTTAACCTCTGTAAAGCTATTTCCTGCCCTGCACACTTCACAATGTAGGTAAGAATCAAATAAAGTTATTTGTGAAGGTTCTGTAGCTCTCAGTATAAATTTCAGGAATTCTTATTGCAAAAACAGTTTTAACACAATATAACATACAGTTTTAATTAAATGGGTAGTTTATAGTTTGTAAACGATCACCTATTTATAAAATATATTTATATTTTATCAGAATAAAGAAACACATTTATGCAGGATTTAGTAAAAATTCATAACATTCCAAAGGTTTATGTGTAAGTGAAAAAATATATTTTGTGAAAAGAATAACGAAAATACTGAAACTTTGAACCAAATCACTCATTCAAGATGCTTTCCTTGGAATTTATTACCATTCAAGAGCAACGAATTTTGCTGTTAGTATGTGTTCTCATTTGCTTTAATTTTGAAGAAATTGATCAATACTTTGACTTTTTCAAAAGGAAATATACTATTCCGTACCTATACCAATATAAGGTTATGGATTCCACTTTTTCTGAAACTTTAAGTAAATGTTATTCACTTCCAACAAGAAGGTGGTGTTTTAAATCTTATACTTTGCACATGCCCTTCCTTTTGTCTAGGAACCTTTACTCACCTCCTGTATCTGTGGAATATCTTTCAATTTCACCTTCATTTAGAAAGTTTCTTTTCCTGCTAGTAAAATTGAAGACAATTGCTTGTATTTGTTAGAGTTTGAACGTGAAAACTGAAGTCATTGTAGATATTTTAAGTAGGAAGAGATTTCATACAAAAAATAAATAATCAAAAATGATTTCCAAAGCTGAAGGAAAGAGGGTCACCTGAGACAAAAGGCACTTTTAGTCTTCAGAGTGTCAGAGTGTAGGAAACTGCTGGTCATGGCCCCAACTGCCTTAAGAATATTTCAGATGCTGGTTAGTGGCAGAGCCTGAGCCACCTTCTGGCTGAAGAAATCCTGTAGAAGGTACTTCATTGGTTGTAACCCTGTGTTGAAATCTGTGCCCTTCTATTAATTTTATTGGTTTATTTGTCATGTATATTACTCCAATGTACTAAGGAACCTTAACATCTTTCTCAATTTTTTGAGTATTTTTTTTCATTAAGTTTATTGGTACATTTTAGATATACCATATGATGACATTCATCATTGGGAATTTGTACCTTTACATGATATATCTTGGTTCTTATTTTTTCCCCATTCCCTTGACCTCCTAACAGCCCAAATGACCATCAACTGGAGACTGGATAAAGGAGATATGTGTTGTTTTTTTTTAATAAAATGGAGTACTGCTCAGCCATAAAGAATGAGAAACTATAGCCATTTATAGTTAAATGGATGCACATTGCGGCCATACTTGTAAGTGAAATAAATAGGACACACAAGTGTAAATACCTAATAGTTTCTCTGGTGTAAAAATCTTTCTCACTTTAGTTCTGATAAATTTATTTTTTATATTTATTTTCCTGATTGGTTGATTGAGATAGGTTCTCACTCTGCAGCTCAGGATGGCCTTGAACTAACTGTGTCGTCCATGCTGGCCTCAAACTCATGACAATCCTCTTGTCTTAGCCTCCCCAGTGCTGGGATTGGAGGCATGCCCAACTCTTCAGATAATTTTTAAATTAATGATAAATAAATATTTCTACTTTCACTTTTGTAGAAAGACTGTTTCCATGCCCACTTTCTATTTATGCCAAATATATGTGCTAAATTATTGCTGAATACAAAACAAAACAAATATGAGCCCTTGTAATCAACTTTTATTCTGAAGGAAAAGGGAATATTGATTCTTTTAGATTTTCTCTTTATAGCTTGTAACTTTTTACTACTATAGCAATATCTTCTATAGTCTATTCAGCTATGTGTCCTGAACTCAGTATTGAAAGGAATCAATGCTACATTTTAAAACTATGACTTCAAGTCTGCAATGGCAGCATCTTGAAAAGCATATAGTTTGAGTTTTTACCAGATATCCTTAAAATAAATTTAAAGTAGCAAAATATGTTTTGAATAGCATTAAATTTTAAAAAGCATAACAGAGGTATAATTTAAACCAAATCAGAAAGCCAGAATTGGGAAAACTGGTAATTATTGGTTCCTATACAATTAGATTGAGATAAAATGGATTTTAATTTTGACTTAGAGTAGGTTAGTATATTTTGCTGTGTGATTTGTACTAGTGAAATAAAGCAACTTTGACATTTCTAGAGAGACATTTTCTCTTATCCACTGGTAAAATTTTTAAATGCTATGACTGAAATACCCGTACCTTGGTAATCTGCTTTTTTTTAAATCCAAATCTGTTTAATTTTACAAGTGTGTGAATACTAAAATGCTTCATTGTTTTTATCATTGAGTAGTAATAAAGTTTTCTTTCAAAAAAGTGGAATGTATTCTCTCTACATTACTTAATAACTCAACTGACCTTGCAAATCCCTTCCTTCCAGAAATGAAATATTTTTATGTATGCTTTGTGAAAATGGATATTCATTAATAAAATTAATCACAAAAATGCATTAATGCAATAACAAACTTGACCCGATTTTTAGAAATATGGGATACATCTGAGTAAATGTCCCAAGAAATGGAAGTCAATTGAACATGCTCACCTTCTTGGCAAGCATTTTGGTAATACAATTTTCTTCATTCACAGCTCTACTTCTCCTGCTTTTAAATTGTACTTTTGGCTCACTGAAGTGTTTATGAATCAGCATTATCTTAAGTTGATCTATCTTCACTAGTATTAGTTTTAAATATAGAGGGTTTCAGTGAGTAGAAAAATAATAGTGAAATGTGAAACAAGAATTTTTAAATACAAATTACTGGTTCATCTATTTTACAATGTTCTGCCTTCCCTCTCAGGTCCTTGATGGCTTCCCAAGTGATCAAGTAGTTGTATATCTCAGCATACTAGTTCAGAATAAGCACTACACTTATTTAAGGTTTCTAAATATATAATGGATAAGGACAAAACAAACACTTCTTAGCATTTGAGTATTCAAGTGTAGAGTAACTGTCTTCTTTTTACTTGAACTGCAAGCATGTATTTCTAAAGAAAAGAAATTTCTTAAATAAATGTTACCATAATAAAATTTAAATAACTGAAAATTTATACATGTTAATATAATAAGTGCATACTTATATTTATTTAGAATTTATGAACATTAATATTTTAATCATAATTATACATGTGAAGGCTTTGTTTCAAAACAAATTCAATTTGGAGATAGTAAAGATGGTTAAGAGTTACACTAGCCTTACATAAAATACTGAGGAGATATGTTCAGTATGTCAATAATAATAGTATGTTGCATATTTTGAAATACCTAAGAGACAAAATTTCAGTTATCACACCACAAAAAATAAGTAAGTGGTATGATGGGTATATTAATTTTCATGCTATTATATATATGTGATATGTATGTAATTTAAGCATATATATATCAAAACATCACGTTGTATCCCATAAATGCATATGATTATGTCAACTAAAAATTCATGTCTGAAAGCATTTATTTTTCTAAATTCTCCACTTGCTGTGAGCTTTCACTTTCTTTTTTAAGTTAGATTATATAACTGTAAAAAAATGAAATTCTTCTTTTATTCTTCATTCTACCCACATGGAAGAGGGTTTCTTTTAAAATACTTTGAGATTTATTATGATGTGTTAGAATCATAAAATATTATTTGATGTAATGAACAAATTAATATGATGATTTCCACATGAATGTATTGAACACTACTGTACATATTATATCAGGACATTGCTCTAACTAGTGGTGAACTTACTAAATGTGATATTTTGTCTCATTCAAATTTGTAGTGTTAGAAATTAGTTTAAGGAGGATCTCTGCTTCCTGGTTGCCATGGTATGAACAGCTCTCCTGAACCCAGGCCCTTCCACTCTGAGGCTCTACATTTGAGCAGGCCAAACATGGCATGAAACATCTAAAACATACTCCTGGGGATGGACATGTGACACAAGATTGAACAATAAGGCCATCCCCAGCTCCAAGGAGGTGAGCCATACAAGGCACAGACAGCACACATACTTCCCCTGCCTCACTGAAATGAAAAGACACGTAAAAAAGTCTCAAAACCAGACTTCCAGCTCACCTAAAAGAACCCCAAAGGGAAACACAAAGGAACACTGGGACACTCAACCACCTGGACTCCCTGAACTGGCAACAACAGATGATCTGGAAAAACAGGAAATCAGAAATAATTTCTCAGATAACAGCAGAGATTGTTGTCATAGTGCAAGACATGATTAATAAATCTAGACAGGAAACAGATAAAAAAAAAATAGAGCTGAATAACATGATGGAATCTCAACATAGGAAACAAATAGAATCCATTAAACAGATGCAAAAAGATTTCCAGGAGATTAAAAACTCCATTGAAAGTTTTCACAGCAGAATGAGCCAATGTGAGGACAGAATTTCAGATATAGAAGATAAGATTGCAATTAGTGACCAGGAAAAGAAAGATTTCTTTAAAATAGAAAGGGACTATGAGAAATCAATCCAGCAGGTGCCAGATGATGCAAACAAGAATAACATCACACTGATTGGAGTCAATAAAGAAATAGGAGAGAGTGCAGATGACATAAAAAACTGTTCACAAAAGGGATGGCAGAAAACTTCCCAAGCAGGGAAAAAGAACTTGACATACAGATAAGTGAGGCATACGGGATTCCAAATAGCCTTGATAAAAAAAAAATCTACACATAGGCATATAATAGTTAAGATTCCAGAAACCCAACAGAAGAACAAAGTTCTACAAACAGTTATTGAAAAGGAGCAAATCACCTACAAAGCAAAGCCCATCAGAATCACAGCAGATTTCTCAGCACAAGCCCTCAAGGCAAGAAGAGTTTGGGGTTATGTAATTCAAGCCCTAAAGAAAAACAGACTCCAAACAATATTGATGTACCCTGCAGAACTATCTTTCAAAATTGATAGAGAAATAAGATACTTTCATGACAAGGAATCTCATGAATATCAAACCAGCATTCCAAAAAAATTTTAGACAATATCCTAGGAAAAGACGACAAGGATCACAACCCCAGGAAGCCCAGCAGAATGAATCCATCAGGCATGACAAGAAATTAAATGCAAAGGGGGAGAATCCAACAAAAACAAAAAGTCATGACAATGATAAGTCAATACCTATCAGTTATAGCCATCAATGATAATGGTCTCAATTCAAAAATCAAAACAAAGACTGGCACAATGGGTGAATAAGCAAGACACAACAATATGCTGTATACAAGAAACACACAATTCAAAAAGAAACTCATAGACAGGAAGATAAAGGGTAGAAAACGATACTCCATGTGACAGGAACATGAAAAATAGCAGGAGTAGCTATCCTCTTTACAGAACAAGTGGATTTCAAACCAACACTGAGTGAGAGAGACAAAGAAGGACACTACATCCGTGTGAAGGGAACAATCTAAGAGGAACAGATGGGAATCATAAACATATACACACCAAGCTCTAGTCCACTCAACTATATAAAACAAATACTAATGGACATGAAAAATAAAATAAGCACTAATATAATAGTAGTGGGGGACCTAAATACCCCACTCTCACAAATAGAACAACTAGACAAAAAATAAGCAACAAAATACTAGAAGTCAATGAAACTCTTGAACAAATGACCTTAACAGATATTTACAGTGTTCAACCCCACAAAATTAGAATACACATTCTTCTCAGCTGCACATGGGTTCTTCTCCAAAAGAGACCACACACTCACTCATAGAACATGTTTAAGTAAGTGAAAAGGAATTGAAGTTATCCCATGTTTATTATCAAACCATAGTGCAATGAAATGGGAGATCAATAGCAAAAGAAACCACAAGAATTTCATAAACACATGGAAATTGAACAACAGCATTGTGAATAACCAATGGGTCACAGAGGAAATTAAAGAAGAAATCAGACAGTTCTTACAATTAAATGACAATGATAATGCAACATATAAAAATCTATGGAACACAATGAAAGCAGTCTTACAAGGGAAACCCATAGCAGTGAATACGCATATTAGGAAAACAGACCAAGCCCAATTAAACAACCTAATGCTGAACCTCAAGCTCCTAGAAAAAGAAGAGAAGGAAAAACCCAGAGCTCATACAAGGGAGGAAATTATAAACATCAGGGCAGAAATCAATGCAATGGAGACTAAGGGAATGATTCAAAAAATCCATGAAGCCATATTTATCAGAAAAAGGAAAGAAAAGGACCAAATCTACACAATTAGGAATGAAAAGGATGAAATTACAATGGACCTAGGAGAAATTCAGAGGATCATCAATACCTACGTCAAGAACCTATATGCCAATAAGATGGAAAACCAGAAGAAATGGACAGATTCCTAGCTATATATGAATTACCAAAGTTGAATGAAGAAGACCCAAAAATTCTAAGCAACCGAATATAAATCAAGGAAATTAAAAACTTACCAACTAAGAAAAGCTCAGGTTGTGATGGCTTCACTGATGAATGCTACAAGACATTTAGAGAGGAACTACTACCACAACTCTTTAAATTCTTCAATGAAATTGGAAGGGAAGTAATACTCCCAAATTCATTCCAGGAAGCAAATATCACCTTGATTCCCAAAGGAGAGAAAGACCCAACCAAAAAAGAGAACTATAGGCCAATCTCACTAATGAACATAGATGCAAAAATCCTTAAAAAGATACTGGTAAGTAGAATGCAGAAGATCATCAAGAAGATTAGACCCCCCCAGGCAGGCCCACCAGCTGCCAATTTAGCCAAGCGGTGGCAGGTAATAGCACCCTGCTCTGTCTGGCTTGGTTAGCCCACTTGTGACCAGGATACTGTGAGGACCCCCCGGGCATGCCCAACAGTCTCCAGCTTAGCCACGCAGGTGCCTGCAACAACAGACACCCACCCCACCTCTGGCTTCTTGGCTGTGCAGCTACCTGGTTCTACACTAAAGAGGAACAGGGGGACCTAAAGGCCATTGTCCTGAGCTGCAGAAATGAACAACAGAGAGAGGGCTTCTCACAGGCTCCCTGATGAAAACTGAAACCCACTGGAAAATTGAAGAGAATCTCTGCAATAAAGGCACACCAGACTACCATACTTGGTAAGTTGGAGGGGTCATCACCTCCCATTTGAACCTGGTCTATTTTCAGGGGAAAGACAGCTGGAACCTGCAGTAGAATCTGGCAGAGTTCAATCCTGCGGGAGGACAGGGAGCTCAACTTGGGATGTGCAGCCAGAAATCTGCCTGAATCTCACGGGTCTATGACTGGCTTACTGAGACTCATTGACTTATAACTCCACACTGCTGGCTGTGTTGTCCATTGTGACAGCAGGGACATACACTGAAGGAGGCCCTTCATTTTTATCTTTTATTTGTTATTTTTAAAATTACCACTATATTTGTTGCTCTTATTTTTAACATTTTTTATTCTTTTTTACACTTTTAAAACTTTTTCTCTTTTTTCTTTTTCTCTTATCTTTCTCTCTTTCTCTCTCCCTCACTATCTTGCTGTCTCACATTGTTCTTTATCTCCTTTTG
This sequence comes from Heterocephalus glaber, assembly GCF_000247695.1. The sequence goes on along the minus strand of NW_004624814.1, from coordinate 3,904,074 downwards.
TGTTCCTGTTCTGGCCCTAATTCATATTTCTTCTTTATTTTTCTTTTCTTCTCTTTTTTTCTCTCCCCTGTGCCCTCTGGCCTCACTGACAACCTTCTCCTATCCCTCTACCTCCCTATTCCTACCTTCCCAACTCCTTCTAACTCCCTATCCCGAAAGATAAAGTTGCTATATTGAAGAGTTTATTCACTATAAATATATGTTGGCTTGATCCTTGATCTTGATTTAATTCACAAAGTTAAAGGTGATAGGTTAATAGCTACCCCAAATTGTCATTTTCTAAGATATACTTGATGCTATAGTGTTGCTGATTGTATCACTTGGGCTAAGGTGTTGTGATGGATCTAGTCAGTGGTCCTTCCTGATATAATGAAAATGAGACAGGCTCAGAGCCATTAGAGATTCAAAACCTAAAGACCAGCTATACCTGGAAGACACTTCTGAGAAGCAATCATTCCATAAGTGTTCTATATGGATCAACAAAGATACTTACAACAAGCAACTTCAAAGTATTAACCCAGGAAGTAAACCAACAACAGTACCAAAAATAAAAATGAAAAGACATTTAAGCAAGTCACAAACTCAGACTTCTATCCCACAAAAGGCAATTTCTGGGGGAACGGAGGTGGAAAAGTCTGATAATCAACCACCTGGACACCCTGAATTGGTAGCAAAGGAATAATAAAACAGATGAATGAGGCTCTAGAAAAATTCAAAGAAGAAATAATCTCCCAGATAATTACAGATAAGGTAAGCAGAGCAAAAGACATGATTAGAGGCTCTAGAAGAGAAACAGATAAAAAAAATAGATGAGCTCAAAAACATGCTGGAAGCCATGAATGCCCAGCATAAGAAAGAAAT
>NW_004624814.1:3885678-3902108 GCF_000247695.1 Heterocephalus glaber | reverse complement strand
TTATTTGCAGACAAAATAGACTTCAAACCAAAATTACTTATGAGAGACAAAGATGGTCACTACATCCTTGTGAAGGGAACAATCCAAGAGGAAGACATGACAATCCTAAATATATATGCACCAAATACGAATGCCTCTAACTATACAAAAAACAATATTAATGGACATGAAAAACCAAATAAGCACTAATACAATTGTAGTGGGTGACTTCCATATTCCATTATAACAAATAGACAGATCATCTAGACAAAAAATTAACTAAGAAATTCTAGAATTGAGCCAAACTATTGAACAAATGGACTTAATAGATGTTTACAGAGTGATCCACCCCAGAAAATCAGAATACATATTATTTTCGGCTGCACACAGGTCATTCTCCAAATTAGGTGACATATTAGTTTATAGGATATGTCTAAGTCAATGTAAAAGAATTGAAGTTACCACCTGTATATTATGAGACCATAGTGGTATAAAATTGGAGATCAATGACATAAGAACCTGCAAAACTCCCACAAACACATGGAAATTTAATAACACCTTCCTGAACAACTAATGAGTCACAGAGGAAATTAAAGAAGAAATTAGATAGATTTTACAAGTAAATGATAATGCCAGTACAACATACAGGAATCTACGGGACAAAAGGAAAGCAGTTCTATGAGGGAAATTCATAGCAGTAAATGCCCATATTAGGACAACAGAGAGAATTCAGTTAAATAACCTAATGTAGAACCTCAAGCTCCTAGAAAAAGGAGAATAACAAACCCAAAGCTCCTACAAGAGAGGAAATTATAAAGATCAGAGCAGAAATCAATCCAATGGAGACTAAGAGAATGATACAAAAAAAAAATCAATGAATCAAAGGGTTGGTTTTTCAAAAGAATAAATGAAATTGAAAAACCCTTAGCCAACTTATCAAAAAAAGGAAAAAAAAGGCTCAAATCTTTGCAATTAAGAATTAAAAAAGTGAAGTCACAACAGACCCACCAGAAATCCAGAGCATCATCAGTTCCTACTTTGAGAACCTGTACTCTCAAAAAATGGGAAACATGGAAGAATTGGACAGATTCCTAGATACATATGAATTGCCAAAGTTAAATGAAGAAGATATAGAAATTCTAAACACCCCTATTAAAATTAATGAAATTGAAAATACAATAAAAAATTTACCAAAAAAGAAAAGCCCAGGTCCTGACGGCTTCACTGCTGAATTTTACAAGACTTTTAAAAGGAACTATCACCATTACTCTTTAAATTCATCAAGGAAACTGAAAGGGAAGTAAGGCTTCCAAATTCATTCCTGGAAGCAAGCATTACTTTGATTACAAAACCAGGAAAGACCCAACCCAAAAAGAGAACTACAGGCCAATCTCCCTAATGAGCATAGATGCAAAAATCCTCAACAAAATACTGGCAAACAGAATACAGAAGGTCATCAAGGAGATCATACAACCTGACCAAGTCAGATTTATCCTAGGATGCAAGGATGGTTCAACATTCATAATTCAATAAATGTAATACACTATATTAACAGAGTCAAGGACAAAAACCATATGATCATCTCAATAAATGCAGAAAAGACATTTGACAAAATTGAACACCCATTTATGATAAAACTTTACAGAAAATTGGAATAGAAGTTCTTTATTTTAAATTGATTAAGGCTAACATCATACTAAATGGTCAAAAACTGAAAACTTTCACACTAAAATCAGGAACAAGACAAGGATGCCCACTATCACCACTCTTGTTCAATATTGTTCTGGAAACATTAGCCATGGCAATTAGAAAAGAGAAAGAAATAAAAGGAATAAAGATAGGAAATGAAGAAGTTAAAATGTCATCATTTACTGATGATATGATATTTTTCATACAAGACCCAAAATACTCTGCCAAAAGACTTCTAGACTTAAATGACAGATTCAGTAGAGTAGTGGGATATAAGGTCAAAACTGAAAAAAAAGTCTTTTTATACACAAATAGTAGACTCACTAAGAGAGATATTAGGGGGCCAGGGATTTAGCACAGTGGTTTTGTCGCCAGCTGCGCAAGCGCAAGGATTGGAGTTCGATCCTCGGTACCAAAAAACAAAAAAAAGAAAGAAAATTTAGGGAAACAATTCTTTTTACAATAACATCCAAAAAAATGAAATATCTAGGAATCAGTCAAAGGAAGCAAAAGACATCTACACTGAAAACTACAGCACTCTGAAAAAGGAGATCAAGGAGGATATAAGAAAATGGAAAGACATCCCTTGTTCCTGTGTAGGAAGAACCAATATAGTGAAAATGGCCATACTTCCAAAACTACTATATAGATTTAATGCAATGACAGTTGAAATTCCAACAATATACTTCACAGAGCTAGAAAAAACAATCCAAAAATTCATTTGAAATCAGAAGAGACCTAGAATAGCAAAAGCAATTCTAAGCAACAGAGACATGGCTGGAGGTATTACAATCCCCAACTTGAACTATATTATAAAGCTACTGTGATAAAACCAGGATGGTACTGGCAAAGAAAGAGACCCAAAGATCAGTGAAATAGATTAGAAGATGCAGAAACAACTCCAGACATACTCAGCAACCTCATCTTTGACAAAGGAGCCAACCAACCTCATTGGAGGAAAGATAGCCTATTTAATAAATTGTGTTGGAATAACTGGGTTTTACCCTGCCAAAGATTAAAACTAGACCCATACCTATCGCCATGAGCTAATCTAAGATTGAAGTAGATTAAAAATCTCAATATTAAGACAGAAACACTAAGTTTGCTGGAAGGTAAGTTACACAGGACTCTTGAAGACATTGGCATATGTAAAGACTTTATGAACAACACCTCAGTAGCATGGGAACTAGCACAAAAAATCAACAACTGGGATCTCATCTTATTAAAAAGCTTCTGCACTCTAAGAGAAACCACCAACAGAGCTAAGAGACAACCTACAATGTGGAAAAAAAAATTTCAGCAGCTGTACCTCAGACAAAGGACTACTATCTAGAATATATAAATACTGAAAAAAATCACACCCCCAAATTCAAAGACCCAATTCAAAAATGGGCATGTGAAATGAACAGACATTCCTCAGACCAAGAATTAAAAGCAGCGAATAAATATATGAAAAAATGTTCAACATCACTGGTTATTCGAAAGATCCAAGTGAAAACAACACTGAGATTCCACCTCACCACATAAACAATGGATGTTATCAAGAAATCATCTAATAACAAATGATGGCAGGGATGTGAGGAGAAAGGAACCCTTCTCCATTGTTGGTGGGAGTGCAGACTGGTGCAACCACTGTGGAAATCATTATGGAGATACCTCAGAGAACTAGGGTTAAAATTCCCATTTGACCCAGCTATCCTTTTGCTGGGTATCTTCCCAAAAGAATTAAAAGAATCATACCATATCTATATATGTGCACCCATGTTTATAGCGGCACAGTTTGCAACAGCTAAAGCTTGGAAACAGCCCAAGTGCCCATCAACTGGAAAATGGATAAAATTAATTTTGGGGTTTTTTTGTATAAAAAGTAGTAGTAGCCATAAAAATGAGAAATTGGAGACATTTACAGCTAAATGGATGCATATTGAGGCAATAATCTTAAGTGAAAAAAGTAGTAAACACATGCGTAAATACCAAATAGTTTCTCCAGTGTGAGAAACTTAAAGTGTAATCAAGGATTAAAAAGATTAAAATGAATAACTGATAATTTGAAATAGGAAGAAAAGGTTCAAAGGAGTAGGGGTGGAAGGAGGGGAAGGGGAGAGATCAGAGTTACAGGCTGGAAGCTGGAAAAAATCCATACAGAGATTGTGTTTAAAACTATAGGAAGAGATGTAGATAGAGACTAGGCTGGATCTCATCAGTGGATTGGAAAGGAAGAGTCACTGAGATCAAAGGAGAGAAGGGTGTGTTTCCAGAAGAAGCACATACAACTATGTACAGTACACAGTACTCGATAATGTGATAAATGCCTGTTACTGTTTTATGTACTTATCATAACATGCTGTGCTTTTCATCCTTTAAAGCATAATCCTACTTATGTAGAGAGTTTTCTGTAAAACAGTGTGCTGCTATGCCAATGGTAGCCTCATTTATCTCGTGTTTAACTGCATATTTGGATAATATCAAGGGGCCATCACAGATGATTAACGTATACCTCCTCAATTTGCACTTAGAAGTTGGCACTCTGTATGATACTTTGCGATACACTGGGATGAAATTGCCTAATAAGATACTTGTCAGATTAAATTTCCATCACATGTCTCATGACTGTAATGAAATTTAAATTTAAAAAATTTGGCCTATGTGCAGTCTACTAGCTAAGTAGAACTTTTTTCCAGATCACTATTTGCTCAATATTAGTTTTGAAAATCTTTCTAAAACAAATCACATCCTTTGATATCTTGTTAATGCTTGAGATATTTTATAAATTATATGGGAAAATGTTTAAGTACTTTTCAGTTTTGCTTTGGTTGAGTTCTATTAAATTTGAATATTATTATAATTTTATCCCTTGCATTGCTTTTCTTTGAATTATTTTAATTTATATATATATGTGTGTTTAGTGAATGATAATAAGGTTATATATTAAAAAAAGGTCATACACCCTGACCAAGTGGGATTCATCCCAGGGATGCAGGGATGGTTCAATATATGCAAATCCATAAATGTAATACACTGTATCAATAGATCCAAGGAGAAACACCATAAGATCATCTCAATAGATGCAGAAAAAGCATTTGACAAAATCCAACATGCATTTATGATAAAAACCCTACAAAAAATTGGAATAGAGAGTCTCTACCTCAATCTGATAAAAGCGATCTATGAAAAACCAACAGCCAATATCATACTAAATGGTCAATAACTAAAATCCTTGACACTAAAATCAGGAACAAGACAAGGATGTCCACTATCACCATTCCTGTTCAATATAGTTTTGGAAACATTAACCACAGCAATTAGACAAGAATAAGAAACAAATTAATAAGGATAGGAAATGAAGAAGTCAGACTGTTATTATTTGCAGATGACATGATACTCGACAGAGAACACCCCAAGAACTCCACCAAAAGTCTTCCAGCCTTAATAACCAAATTCAGTAAAATAGCTGGATACAAGGTCAACACACAAAAATCAATAGCTTTCCTCTCCATGAACAACAGACTCACTGAGAGAGAAATAGGGCAAATAATTCCTTTCACAATAGCATTCAAAAAAGTGAAATACCTAGTAATCAACCTAAGAAAAGAAATCAAAGACCACTTCTCTGAAAAACTATAGCACTCTAAAAAGACAGATTGAAGACAATATCAGAAAATGGAAAGACATCTTTTGTTCCTGGGTAGGAAGAATCAACGTAATGAAAATGGCCATACTTCCAAAACTGCTATGTAGATTCAATGCAATCTCAATTGAAATTCCAGTAGCATATTTCATGGACCTTGAGAAAACAATCCAAAAATTCATTTGGAACAAGAAGAGATCCAGAATAGCAAAAGCAATTCTAGGTAACAGAGACATGGCAGGGGGTATCACAACCTCCAACTTGAATCTATACTACAAAGCCACTGTGATAAAAACAGCATGGTACTGGCCAAGAAACAGGCCTGAGGACCAGTGGAACAGATTACAAGATGCAGAAAGAACTCCAGACACACTCAGCCACCTCATCTTCGAAAAAGGAGCTAAATACTCTTACTGGAGGAAAGATAGCCTCTTTAATAAATGGTGCTGGAAAAATTGGGTTTCAACCCACCAAAGATTAAAACTAGACCTGTATCTCTCACCATGCACTAAACTAAAATCGAATGGATTAAAGATCTAAATATTAAAATAGAAACACTGAATCAGCTGGAATAGAGGATAGGAAGAACTCTTGAAGACATTGGTGTAGGAAAGTATTTTATGAGCAAATGCTCAGTTGCCCATGAACTAGCACAAACAATCAACAAGTGGGATCTTTTCTTATTAAAAAGCTTCAGCACAGCAAAAGAAACCACCAACAGTGTGAAGAGACAATCTACAATGTGAGCAAAAATTTTCTCCAGCTGTTCCTCAGACAAAGGTGTACTATCTAGAATCTATAAAGAACCTAAAAAAATCAGACTTCCCAAATGTAAAGAGCCAGTCCAAAAATGGGCATCTGAAAAGAACAGACATTTCTCAAAGAAGTAGAAATAGCAAATAAACATATGAAAAAATATTCAACATCACTAGTCATTGGAGAGATGCAAATGAAAACAATGCTGATATTCCACCTCACCCAAGAAAGAATGGCTGCTATCATGAAATCAGCCTATAACAAATGCTGGTGGTGCTGTGGGGAGAGAGGAACCCTGCTCCACTGCTGGTGGGAGTGTAGACTGGTGCCACTAGTGTGGAAATCAGTATGGAGATACCTCAAAGAATTAAGGTTAGAGGTCCCATTTGAACCAGATATTCCCCTGCTGGGTATCCTCCCCCCCCAAAATTAAAAGAATCATACCACAGTGATGTATGTGAACTCATGTTCATAGCAGCACAATTTGTATTAGCTAAAACTTGGAAGCAGCCCAATTGCCCATCAACTGGAGACTGGATAAAGAAAATGTGGTTTTTTAAAAATATAAAATGGAGTACGCCTCAGCCATAAAAATGAGAATTTAGAGACATTTTTAGCTAAATGGATGCACATTGAGGCAGTACTCTTAAGCGAAATAAATAGGACACACGTGTAAATACCAAAAAGTTTCTCTAGTGTGAGAAACTGAAAGTTTAAATAAGGACTAAAAGGTATAGTAGATAATGTGAAATAGGAAGAAAAGGGGCAAAGGGGAAGGGGAAGTGGGAGGGGTAGGGGAAAGGAAAGAAGGGAATGGAATTAATATGAGAAAATGAAAAAAATAGAAACAAAATCTTTGTATATGGAGGAGTTGAAGGCAGGGCAGGGGAATGGGGAAAAATAAGAGCCAAGAGAGATTATGTAAAGGTGTAAATTTCCAATGATGAATGTCATTATATTATACACCTAAAATGTACCAATAAAATTAATTTAAAATAAGAAATTAGCTTAAGGAGTACATTGGCAGAAAGGTTAATACATATCTATTATCAATTGTATTATTTAATTTTATTTTACTTCCTTTCATCTTTTTCCATCTTTTTTCTCAACTTTTTTGTGCAAATTTGTCTTGGTGTCACAAAACTACAGTTATTATTTTTTAACCTTTATGTTATTAACTGTGCTGATATATTGATATTTGTTTGTCATTGTTCCTTTCATTCTACTTTGTCCCCATGAATTTTCTTTTTTTTGTTACTAAATATCCTTTATTAAAATTGTAATGAAAATTTGTACTGACTAAACCAGTGAAGGTGAACCTTTTAGAAACGAGTGACAAAACTGCAACCCAAAACCCATTTCTCTATTACAAAGTGACAACATTGTGATTAAACTTGGATACTGAGATTTTTTCTTTAGAAAGAACAATTAATACTTTAATATGTTTTCTCTTATAAGAAAAACAAATAGCACACTTCCCTCAGGTTTACCACCGCTGGAGTAAACTATACTATAATCTGTATGTCCAAACAAGAATTCAATATTCTTATAAATGACAATTTAGTTGTTAATGAAACTTTAAAGAGCAAGTAATATTTGCTTTTCAAATTGAATACTTAGCTGGGCAGCATTTTTGGTGAAACATTGACTGCTAATCTAATTGGTTTTCCATAGTAGCGAGTTTGCATTACTCCTTTAAAAGCTATGAGAGTATTTCTTTGTGGACAGAGATTTGATTCTGAGGAATTCTGAATGTATAATCATTTTTATTCTGTCAGTTTAAGATTTGTTTGAAGCTTTAATTATTTAATTTTTCAATTCTCTTGTCTATTTGTCCATTTAACCTTCTCTGTAGATTTTTCCCCTTGATCTTCTGAATATTTTTCTCCCACCCTCCCTCCCTTCCTTCCCTTGTTCTTTCTTCTCTTTCTTCATTTCTTTTCTCCTCTCTCCCTCTCAGTTGTAGCTGAATGCCTCAACTTTATATAATAAATGTCTTCACTTACAGTTCAATAGTGCATTTTATTTATTGAGTTGTTTCTCTGTTTTCACAATCATATTTTATACCCATGATACACCCTGTTAAAATTTTACGTACTGAGGTAAATGTACAATGTATGTGTAAATTATATCATATAATTATTAGTATGAACAGCTAAGGATATAAAATTTAATTTAAAAATAATGAACTACTAAATATTATTGAAACTCAGTTATGTTTCTTTCAGAATGTTATTACTCTTTCTTCAGAAGTGACCGTCTAAAATTGTATGTTTACTATTTATTTTATTTGTCATTTAAATATCTGTATCTGCAGTCATAATGCTATTTAGTTTTGCATGTCTAGGGTTTTTGGTCATTTTGCTTTAAATTGTTATTTCTTTTTAAGCATACCATTAAGTATTTAAGATGTTCAATATTTATTTGTGTGTTGTACTTATCTATTTATACCAGTGTATATATAACATTTATATTTTCTGTCTTTACCATTGTACATATTTCATTTTCATCTCTACATATTTCCATTGTTAACCCTTTATTTTTAAGAGCTTTTTCAAATATTTTTGTATTTTCCACAAATGTAGATAAGCAGCTACTAAACTCAAATCAAATATTTACTTGAACATGATGTGGAAGAGACAAATTGATAGACTGAGCAAGTAGAAAATAAATTCCACTACAATTCTAACATGGCCTTACAAATGATGAATGTGATCAAAATGTATACCTAAAATGTACCAATAAACTTGATGGAAAAAATAGAAAGAAATAGCAGTAAACATGCAAAATGGGTTTAGGTAACAATAGGATTTTCTTTCTTATTTGTGTTTTAATTAAGGTTCCAAAATTAGCAGACCATGAGCATAAATTGAGAAGTTTGTTATTTTCTGAGTAGAATTCACGGGTACATTTAGAATACTGGTATAAAGAGAACTGTGATCCCTCATTCACCTTATAAATTCTCTTAATGATTGTTTAAATAATTATTAGAGTAACTTTGATGATAATCAGAATGATACTGACTAATATTTCTTATGTACTGTGAATCAAGCACTGTATTTTTATTTTAATTTAACAAATTTGAAGACACTGTATTCTGTAATAGATGTAGAACAGATTTAAACCAATCCCCATGTTTGTTAATTTATGATTACGATTATATTTCAGTAGCTTTTTAGGGAGTGAGCATTCATCCACAATTGTAGCATATTTAATTAGAATCTATATTATTAGTGAATGTGCAGTGTGTTCCCTGCCCGGCAACATGTATATCATAGAGTCTAGCTCAAAATTACTTCTCTGGACACCTTTCAATCTGAAATATTTTCAGTAGAGAAATTGGGGAAAATGGAAAGAAAACAGAAGAGCAATGGCTATTTCTGGAATTGCCAGTTGAAAATGATACAAATATAGTTCTTAAAAATAAACAATGGGATTTTGATACGAAGCTAGCCTATTTGACTTATATTTTCATTTATTTCTCCTACAGTTTAAAATGAAAAATGGATACTTGAAACAGTCATAGTAGGTATTTTTCTCCAGCTATCATATGTATGCACTTATGTATGTATTTTGATAGATTTTCTAAGTTTTCTAACCCATTTTTCCTTTTACAGAAGATAATTTGTATTTTGTTTTTACAAATTGTGTCATCATTCATTCTCTCTCTCTCTCTCTCTCTCTCTCTCTCTCTCTCTCTCTCTCTCTCAGCCACAGCCTTCACACTGAGCTATAACCCCAGCCCTTTTTTTTTTTTTTTTTTTTTTGTGATACCGTGGATCGAACTCGGGTCCTTGCGCTTGCGCAGCAGGCGGCGAAACCACTGAACTAAATCCTCGACCCATCCCAGCCTTTTAAAACACTCTTTACAATGTTGACTCAGGGTCTTTCTAAACCACTGGCTGGGCTCAAACTTCTGATATTCCTGTCTCAGTCTCCCAGACTACTGGAATTATAGGCTCTCACCAATTTACACAGCCTCTCACATATTATCTTAATGTGATAATGGAAATCAGGCAGACCTGAAAAATCTAAAGCAAATTCCAGACTTGGTTAATAGTTGTGCCATAAGTAAACAAAATGTTGAGTCACTCAGTACTCTCCATGATATTATTTGTAACTGTTTCAAAGTCTTGTAATGTAAAATGATTCATGTGGAATAATTTATTGTGTTCTTTCATGATAATATCTACCTGAAAAGGAAAGAAATGTAGGGTACACAATGTAAAATACAATGAATAGGCTAGGTAGGTTTTGCGGCATATTTTTTTTATTAATATATGCTAAGTAAAATACTGCCTGGGTCATTGTAGGTTATAGAAAAATAGTGTTTGCTTAAATATTAAGTAGTACTTAAACATTTAAACATATTAATGTTAGAATATTAGAACAGAAATTTAGAGGAAACAAGTGAGAGGAATTTAATAAATTTACTCTAGACATGAAAAGACTGGGTCAAATTTAAAAGCCAAATGAAAACACCAGATGGATTCTATTTCTCAGCACACTTGGGGAAATGGGAAGTGTGAACAAACAGGTAGAAATGGCTTTTTAAATTCTGTGCCTCTCTGACATGGGAATTATTTTCATGGTTAAAGTTTTAAAACCTCATATATTGAGAAGTGGTGAGAGTTATAGACATTTAATGCACTGATTCAAGTTTTCAGCTTTATTTTAATCAAATTCAAAAGGATATTAAAATTCCATCCTAAGTTTTTTCCTATCAAAACATGCAAATTACTCTTTCAGGTCTTTAACTACATTGAGATATAGGACCTAACAGGTTATGAAATTAAACATAATTATGGGCCAAGGGCATTTTTCGTTCAAAATCTTAATAGAACAAAACTTTAAAATGTTTTATAACTATTCTATAATAAGTGGCAACCGAACTTTTAAAAAGCAAATTACAAATTATTTTAAAGTTTTCAACTTGGTATAAGTGAAGATAGAACTCCTTTTTTAAAAAAGCCATTATTCTCATAAATCACTGAATATTTCAGGCATTATTTTATTTCTCATTCCACTGTTATTCTTGATTAAATTTTCACTTAATACTCCAGATAATAGATGGATGAATGATGAGTAGTTTGATGACAGACATATAGAGAAAAAAATGATAAATATAGAGAGATACAGAAAGTTAAATTATACTGCTTCTTAATGTATGACGGGGATTCTGATTTCTCTATGCTTTGCTCCCCTAAGTATCTGATATTTTCTTAAATAAACCAGAGCACTGACTAGTATGAATAATAAAATTATGGAAAGTGACCTTGTTTAATAATTAACATGTAGAAATACAGAAGTTAAGAATACCTAAAATGTACCAATAAAATTAATTTTTTAGAAAAGAATAGCTTCTTATGTATAAAGTAGGATTATTTTACCAGAAATTACTTTTCAAACCACAACATCTAAAAAAGAACAAAATACCAGTAAATATACTTGCCTTTAAAAATTATGTATATAGTAAACATAAAATAGAGATGCAAACTTTAGTCTTAATTAGTAATCATCAGCTGACCGTACATAACCACACTTAAAGCGTGTTTGTTCGGGAAACTGCAGTTTACATGTTGAAATTGCCTCTCCTATCTTTGACACCAAGACCACAGAATAATATAAAAATGGGGGAAGTATATATGATTATCTTACAAGCTATTTATCAGAAAAAGGAAATAGGAAGTAAGCTATGTGGTACAGTCAGATTGTACCTCCAGATTTCCTCTCTCTGCTATTATATTCTCTAGGAGAAAGTAGCCTATTAACCAGTATATTACTGTAATATTGAAGACAGAGAAAGAAATTATTTGGTCGAATCTCTGATGAGGATTCTTATTAAAGATAGCCTCTTATTCTGTGTTTCTCACTTGCAAAATTTTTAAATGTCATCATAGCAACTTTTTCAGAGAGTCTCTTAGACATAGCTTTCTTAAACTACACAAGATCTTTAATTCCAGATTGTGGGCATGCTGAGTTGAAATCTAGCAAGTATTTTTGAGCTTCACTATAGGAACCAGACTCCCCAGTAAGGACTGGTTTCCAACAAATATGCCAGAAAATAAGATACAGAAAAACATATTCTGACATTTATAACTGTCAACAGTTATGGTTGGCCTAATTATCCAGGAAATACTCTAATAGCTTGGTTATGGTGAAAAAAGATTAAATCATAAATTATACTTTGGTAGACTGTAATCAACAGCACCAAAAGAGCAGACAAGGGTCAGGCAGTGTTATTTAGATTTAAAATGTCCCCTAAAAGTCTCGTAAGAGATGAAGATTTTGGAAGGTGACTGGATCATAGAAGTACTACATTCATCTGTGGTTTAGTCCATTGATGAGTTCGTAGCTGAGTGTGGTGTTAAAATATGGGGCTTGGTTAGGGGTGAGTCCCTCAGGAGTGACCTGAAAGATGTACTCTTGTCCTTGGCTCCTTCCTGCTTTCCCTCTCTGCTTTCTTGTTGCTGTGGCTTGAGCAGCTTTTTCTATACCATACCTTTTTGCTGTGGTCTTTCTGCTTAAAGGCCAACTAACCATGATCTGAACCTATAAGCCAAAATAAACCCTTCCTCCTTTTAATTTGTGGGTGTCAGGTAAAGTGACTAACAAAAGTGGAAATAAACCATTGCCCTCAATACCAGTTGTCTTGGAAGGACTTTGGGATACACAAGTCAGAAATTGCTCAAAAAAGTGTTGGCTTTATACTAAAAAGCCAAATTGAAGGCATTCCCAATAATAAAACAAGATAATTTAAGCAGAATAATCAATATATATATCTGTGAATCCATAATGATAAATAATTGATTGAATAAACAAACAAATGAGGGCAAAAGGAAAGCTCTTCTGTACGGTCCAAGGTCCAGCATGATAACCGATTACACCAATGGAGCTCAGCTCCTCAATAATAAATACAGAAGAAATGATGCAACGTTAATTTCACCTGCTGGTAAGAACTACAGTAATAATTATTGTGTATAAGAATCATCGATAGATAATAAAACTCGAGGGAAAATATAGAAAGAAGCATAGAATTTTATAGTCTCAAATTCACTTACTTTCTACAAGCTACTTGTTTGTCATAAAGTGTAAAACAATAGTTCTACTGGGAGAAAACTGGCCAGACACCACTTTAACCAAATTTGGATAGAACACTCATTTTTCATTTTATTTTGAGTGCAACCCTTCTATTAAATAAAAAACTAGCATAATATCTTTAGTGATCATTAAAATGTCCTTGTGAAAGTACTCTTCATTTTATCTCATTTTCATTTAAATTATTTTCTGAAGTTTTCCTTTAACTTTCCCTCAGTATATTGTTCTTTTTCCATGCAAAAATGAATATTCATCAAGGAATATAATTTTCATTATGTTATTGATTAGTCAGTGTGATCTATGAGCTATTCATGGTGATTTCTCAGAAGAAGGCATTTGACCAAATGCCGTCAAATTTCCAAGTGACAGTACCACCGGGTGTCAGAATATTGCTGTGTGACTGCTGGGTCAGGCAGTCGGTAGCTGTATGTGAACAGATGCCTGAAGCTTGTGTTGGAGAGGAAGTGTTAAAATATAAAATTCTGACTAATTTATCTTATACCAAATTGTTCACTTAAAATTTTATGTTGCTCTGGCCTCCATTTTCATTGCAAGTATAATTTTCTCAAGCCAGAAGCAGGGCTCAGTCCCCTTGCTACAGTTTCCAAGTCTACATCTCATTCACCCTCAAAGGGCTCAAAGCAACAGCCAGAGATCTAACCCTCAGAAGCATGTTCCAGCCTATCGGACTGAACCCTCTACTTTCCTGCTGCGGTCTTTAAAGGCATCATTCTTTATTTGTCCACAGACCTGACTCTTTCACATATCCTGCTAGTTTCCCTACATCCTCTTTTTCTCTCACTCTGCCAGTGTTTCATTCCTGAATCATTATTCGCTAGACATGGGGATGGAGAACTGTGCTCCTGATTATGGGTCATGGTCGTGATCTGTAAATGTGCCCATCTTTGATCTTGTTTCCTATTGCGGTGGCTTATTATTAAATTTTTACCTTATATCAGAAGAATGCAGGGCTCCCCAGTGCTAGGTCTTTCTCATGAATTCCAGGGAAAACACATGGTCAGGTTTAAGGGACCCAAACAGTGGGCATAGTCAAACAAGAACCAGAAGTGTCTGAAGTACAAACGTGTTTCCCATCTGAGGTAGTATTGGTTATGGGTCAGATAACTGATGACCCACATCCAGTTCCTTTTTACTTCCCTTGAGGGTAGTGTTATTAGCTGTTATGGCACTGGAAGTCCAGTGTATATGGCGGGATATAAAACCGTAAGAATACTGGAAGAGCAAAACAATACCATGCTCAAATAATCATAAATAAGTGTTTCTGTATTTCACGACTATGGTAATGTAAATAAATAACATTTTCAAAGGTTGAAGTGTTACTTATACATTCTGTGATCCATGTTGTCTGCTTGAGACTAACTAGCTGATATTCTGAGTCAATTTGATAGAATCATGTGTGATATAACTTTTTTCTCCTTCCTTTTAAAGGAAGTAAAACTTTCACTTTAGCCATCTTCTTTTTCTCCAATTTCTAAAATTGCTGAAGATGACAATCACTGCCCCCTGACAATTGCTGTTTATAATCTTGATGTGTGGTTTTAGGCAGTCTCCTTTCTTCTCTTAGAGTAAGGAAGTGTCTACCTCTTCCTCTTCCTCCTCCTCTCATCCTTCTTCTCTTTCTCTTCCTCCTCCCCTTCCTCCTTCTTCTTCTTAATACCAGGGATTGAACTCAGGACCTCATGCGTGCCAGGCAGGCACTGTGCCACTGAGCTAAATCCCCAGCCTCAGTTTCTTCATTTGTAAAAGATAATGTTTATTCAAAGTATTTAATGAAGTATTAGGAGCTTTTCATGGAGCAAAATAAATGTTAAATTGTTCTCTATAAAGAAAAATGGTCTATACAATTTCTAAAAAGCCTATTAACACTTTCTGCTTCTCAGTGTATTCTGAGAGAGGAAAAGTGTACTTCAACTCTTTTTTAAAATAAAGTGAAAAGAAAAATTAAAGCTAAGAATCGTGTCAGATACCATGAGTATTCATTGAGCCTAACAAAACTGCTTCCCCAAAGGACTTAGATTTATCCAATCCTGGCTAATATCTTTCTAGAAGTTTATTATTCCTGGAACATAGATGAAAATAAATAATTTTCCCCTATATTTGTGTATATGTAGAATTTCATAGTCAGTTTTAGCATATCCAAATTACTTGATAATCTTAAAGAAAAAAATGAAAATTGAAATCCTCACCTTAGATATATCATTCAGAACTAAGATATCCAAAGATAGTCTTAGGAAGGACAGATTGTAAAGTGTTTTCTAGAACTTGAATAGTTACTCCAATATTACAGGACTAAGAATGACAGACATATGATATAAGAAGCCAACTGTGAATAAATAACATAGCCTTCTCAATAACTTAAGGTATTTAAAAAGAAAACATCTTGATTCAACATCTTATTGTTTCAATGATGTTCTGCCATTTCAAATTAAACATACTCTAGGATTTTTTCTTACAGCTGCCTTCTTATATTCAAGAAATTATTTGCTTAAACAAGACTATTATATCTTAAAACTAGTCCTCTTTTTCTATTCACAGTGTGTTTTAGTGATCATTAGTATGATAATACTGGCAATCAAGATTTCTTTGCACCAGATAAATTTCTTTTTATTCTTTTTTTCTCATGAAAGAATCCCAGCTATGGACAACAGCTTGTTAACAATATTGTTCTGGTAATTTTATAAAGTGTTATTAATGCTCTTTGGTAATAAATTCAGTGGCCACCCATAGAAAGATGAGGAGAGAAACAAGAATCACTCCCTCATGACATTCGCTGAAAATTTTATGGTAAAAATTGTGTTACTTTCTTGAAATTGTCAATTTCCATTAGAAAAACTGGTAACCGATAAATCTCATCTACACCAGGTAAGGTGGGTAAGATGTCACCCTGGAATAACATGCAAAATCTGAGATGACTCAGGGTGCCTTTCATCATTTGAATTTACATTAAGAGAAAGGACAATAGCCAATTTCCTATGAAATGACCATAGAGTCAAGCCAAGCTTCTGTGCTGAAAGAATTCCTCCAGAGGCAGATCTGCAGCCTATGGAGCAGCCCATGAAGATAATTCTGTATACTGAACAGGGAAAATATGCTCAGATCTGCCCAAGTGGAGAATAAACAAGTCATTTGTAGGGAAATGGATCCTTGTTGAAACTATAATATAAAGTAACTAAATCAGACACACAAGCTTAAATATTGCTTATATGAGAAACCCAAGATATAAACAAAGGGCAAAATAAAAGATTTATAAAAGATATTG
>NW_004624814.1:3866250-3885578 GCF_000247695.1 Heterocephalus glaber | reverse complement strand
TGAGACAGAGTCTTACTAAGTCCCTAAGTTGCCCAGGCTGGGCTTGAACTTTTGATCTTTCTGGCTCAGCCTCTCAGAATTCTGGGATTACAGGGGTGTATCATCACCACACCAGGTAATGGATTTTTTTTTTTTTTTTTTTACCGGGGATCGAACTCTGGACCTTGTGCTTGAGAGGCAGATGGTGGAAACACTGAGCTAAATCTCCAGCCCTTTAGTTACTTTTTTCACTGCTGAGTGTGTTAGTAACTTTTCTCTCCTTGCTAAGACAAAACACTTGACACCCAAAGTTAGAAGGGAAGGGGTTATTTTGGCTTACTGTTCATAGAGGTTTCAGTCCATAATTCATTGGCTCCAAGGCAGAGATGACAAACAAGCATCACAAAGGAGAAACGATGTGGTGCGCACAAAGTATCAAAGGCAGTTCATGGCACCCACACCATAGAAAGTGCAACAAGGGAGAGAGCCTTCACTGCATCTTTCTGCCTCTTATCCCATCCAGACTACTGGGAGGAGGGTGGTGCTAAACCACTCACTCACCTGTAGTGGTTTAATAGCCAAATACTCTTAATCCCAGCATCACACATTCCACTTTTAGTTACCTCTGGCCAAATGAGGCTTTGTGAGGACATCTAGTTGCAAACCATAACACTGGCAGAATACCTGACACCTAAAGTTAAAGGAGGAAAAGTGGATTATAGTTCACAGTTTGTAGAGGTTTCAGTTCATAGTTGAGTGGCTCCAGGGCAAGGTGGCATGACACAGGGGCATCACAGAAGAGAAACAGTTCATAGAAGGCAGAAGGCAGCAAGTCAACAGAGTAGGGAAGAACCATCAAGCTGGGAGAGAAGATCATCTTTCTGTCCCTTATACCCCATCCAGGCTGCCCACCCTTAGGGCAAGTAGTTTTCAAACCCAGGATGGGGCAACCTTAATCCTACCCAGAACTATGCTAAACCAATCAGTGAACTAATTTAGTAATCACACACTCTTTATCCCATCATCACACATTTAATCTCAACATCACGCACTCTAGATCCAGCCATTTCAGAAAAGCCTCCCCTGTCTTTCTCAAATGGTAAGGAAATCAAGAGATAGATGGAGAGGGGGTAGGGAAGGCAGGGAAATGGCAAGAAAGGGGAATTAAATATGTTGTGCATATGTAACAACTCCATACAAGAAATGAAAACATTATGTACTACATACATGAACTAATCAACATAAAAATATTAAGCAGAACATTAACATTTTAATAAGAAGTAATATCAGAATCTTTACAGATTCATAGACTTAATCAATTTTTCTTTCCTTAGGGTTAAGAGAGCAATTCAGAACAGAATATTCAGACTTTAGTAGGCAAGTTGGATATGTAAGAGGAAATATTAGAAAATATAAAGTTTTGAAAACAATGTCAAGAAAGTGTAAACCATTTAATAATTCGTGATTTTACCTAAGTCACTTCCTAGTTTATATTTATTAATAATGTACTTATTTTAATTTCTTTTCAAAAACGTAGGTATCTATGAAAGTTTTACATGTGCAGAAACAAGGCCTAATAGGACATCATGTTATCTAGGGTCACTAGAGTCACTTAGCTCATTCATGTGTGGGAAGGGTATGTAAATAGTATATAAACCTTTAAAAATTTGTCTTTCAAAATCTTTCCATGAAGATTGTATAACGTAATTTCTAATGAGTGGTTATAAAGTAAGGTAAACTAATTCTTACAGAATATTTACATGCTTAAATATTGTGCTGGTATCTTTAGATATATTGCTGTATTCATAATAATAGCTACATTGTTGAAAATATGGTCAGGAATAAATACCAGATCTGATATTCAATAGCTCAAATAAAATAGGCTTATTTTTCTGGTGTTAATGATCTTAAAGTTTATAATCAAGTGCTAGCATTTGTTGAATAAGTGCCTATAAAGTCCCCTGAAATGCCTTCTTTTTAAAACAAAGGAAACTTTACTAATACTGCTGAAAAAATTACCACTTTAAAATTATTTAAGCAGCTATTTATGGTAGGAAGACCATAGACAGGAAAACTATGAAACTTTTGTTATCAGTTTTAAAATGATATGAAGTCCACTTGCAATGGGTATGATTAGTTTTAATAGTTAAGGGTTGGTGATCAAAGGGGACAGGTAGGCAGAATCTAGAAGAAAATCCTGAAGAGTAGGCCCGTTGAGAAGTAGTTTGTACAATATATTGTCCTGAGAATACAGAAACGAGGTCTAGATGAATAATCTATTGTTTAAATACATTAGGAGACGTTTCTAAAACTAAAAATAAAGTAAATTGCAATGTCACATGTAAAAAAGTTTTTTAAATTGGTCAAGTCATATTGAGTCATAAGTGTTTCTTCTCAAATTGTAACCGAAAAATGTCATCAACAATTCAAATTTCTTTCCTTTTTTTCCCCATTCTTGCCGTTTTTAGAAATTAACATTTAAATCTGTTCCTTTAAAAGTATTTTTTTCCAGAAGTCTTACATTTTTCTTTCATGTCATTGGCCCAAGTTGGTCACACGACCACTCTCTAGTTACTAGGACCCTGAGAAGCCAAATCTTCAGGTTTTACAACCTGTATAACAGAGAAAGAAATTTTTAAAAAAGTTGTGAATTGATGTTGTGCTAATACATGATATTGGTTACAAAGCTGATTGAATCTTAACAGTTTCCTAGCTGGTACAGTTATTACTATTAGTAAGGTATCAGACTAAATTATACTGTACTCCCAGAAACTCTGCTATGCTGTCTATATACATCACTTCCTGAAACTTCATGCTAACCTAATGTAGTCAAAACTGGTATTAGTCTCTTTAGAGATGAGGTAAAGGCTAGTAATTCAGTTGTCCAAGTACATACAGCTATAAATATCAGAGGTGAGATTTAGAACCCAGAACTGTTTATTCTAATGCTTATGCTATTCTCACTATAGTGGATTTCCTGCTTTAAAGATATAACGTCCAACTATTATGGACAAAATTATTATGATTCATTAATTAATTATCCAACTTAGAAATAATGTCTGGATATAATCAGAAATTCCTATAATTGAATAATAAATCAAATTTGTGTCTAAGTTTCCAGAATAGGCTTTTTTACGAGATGAATTTAGGCTTTAAAAAACATCTTTCTATGTGGAATAAAGTGTTGTAGCATATTTTCATGTACTGAAAGCAGTGAAATGGAACCAACGTTACAAATCTGTTTTGGTTGGCAACTGTTATCACCCAAGGACATATATTTAATATAATTTAATAATTGTATCTTCAAAGTTCCATATTCATTTTTTTAAATCACCTTATGATTAGGCAGCAGGAATATTTCCAATTCTCATACAGTTTCCTCAGAACTGATGATTTAAAATAGCAATCACTGAGGAATAATAAGTTCAGTAAAATCATTTTCTCCCACTTTCCTGAAAAATTCTTCCATGTTTACATTGTAAAATAAAATGATTAAAAATTAGAAACAGTGTTGCTTATTACTTTTCTCAGGCTGTTATGAAAACATAATTTGTTATGTTTTCAGAAAACAGTTAAACCAAAACCAAGTAATCTAATAGTAACAAAAAAGGTATTAGATCCAGTGTCATGCAAATTTTTTATTAAAAGATTACTACTTCTCATTCTGCTGATTGTAACTCAGAGTTGAGAGTCTGATCTAGACTTTGTAGATTTGTTAAGGTGGAATGTCTCACACTGGAATATAAACCTCCACTTATATTAGACAAAACACTTAAAAAGTAGATCTAATGATTTGTTCCCATATAGAATTAGACTTTCACATGTACAGAGAAGTCAGTTGTTGATACAAGATGTGGCTTAAAAAATATTTTAATAGTCTTTATCAATATAACCATACAAAACAACATAAAAGTATTGATCTGTCTGTGTTGCAGTCCTTGAGTTCTTCTGAAAAATGAAATATATGGCAATATCTCTAAACATGAGCTTCTCCAAAGCACAATGTATTATGACATGAGTTATTCATCAACTGTTATCTATTGTATATTAGGTTGGCTAATTACTGAGCAGGGACCATTGAGGATAAGAGTTTGTAGACTTGTTTTTATTACTGCTGATATAGGCTGCTCTAGAATGGGTGAGCTAAGGAAACACTTAGCACATTAGGAAATCTGCCATGTTTCTGGGAAAGTTTGAGCAGATAGGCAATGCTAACAGGCCCCTAGATGATTTTTTTCCTTTAAGTACTGGAATATATGAACAGGAATTATGATACAAAACAATCATTCAACACATCTCATTGCCAGGCTGTTCCACAAAACATTCTTGTAAGAACAATGAGTCTCTTTCCTAAATTTTTAATTTTAAAACATATTTCTGCTATGTATTTGCTTTCTGGCTTGCCTGTGGACTTCGATACTTCCACTGTGAATAGTACATTCTAAAAGGTATTAGCTGGGATGAATCAAGGAGGGGATCTTGCCATACTTGAGGTTAGAGAGTCTCCTCATGCAAGAATCAAGAGTGCAGAGAGGAGGGTGCTTAACCAGTAGGATGGAAACAGGAGACAGAGATGAAGGGTGAGAAAGCCACAAAGGTGCTGCCTCCCACTGAGAGGAGCAGGTCAAGCAGAATTGGAAGGCATCTACACCGCAGGAGCTGGAATGGTGACGGCACACTGACTGCTTGCAAGATGACTTGTCAAACATGTAAATATGTATATTAAGGATGGTAGGAGCCAACTTTCTTGCTGTTGAAGAAGATATAGAAGAGGAAAGAAAAGTAGAATAATTTTTATGAAGCTAAATTTGAATTAGAGATATTCATGTTTTCATTTCATTTTCATGCTTATGTCATTCATATGACAAAAGCATATGAGGGGAAAAGGAGTATGTTTTCCACTGGATCTTCTGAAAGCCTTAAAAATCCCAGAAATGGCAGGAGCTCAGTGTATATAAAAAGAGTCCATATTTTGTTCTTAAATTATTATACACTAACGACAATAATTCTTTGGAGAAATTGGTAACGGGCAGCTGTGACACAGAAGGTGTAAAAGGAGCTTAAAATTATTTATTTTATTTATTGTCCTAAAAAGTAAAAGATTCCTTAAAGATAAATTGAGATGTAACAAAAATAACAAAAAGCCAGCTCAAAAGGTCTACAGAGGATAATGTAATCAGCAAAATAAATAATAAAAGTAAGAGAATATAAGCAGTTGAACAAAATAGGAGCCTGTGTTTTTTACTAATCAAATAAATGCATTAATATGACATTAATTATGAGGGGAAAGGCTTTTCTTAAATTTTATGCCAATGAAAAAATATAAAAAGAATGATAGAATTAGACAATCACCACATGACGGCCATCAAAGAAATAAATGATTCTTCCAAGAAATATAAGACAATACTAAAGTAGAAGAAGAAAAGTATGATGAGGAATAGAGTAGGCTTCAATTACCTCCTTGCCAAGTCCTTACAAAGACAGAAAAGAAAATATATTAGGGAAAAATTTGACAGAAAAACTTAAGGAAGGTAAAAACATTTATATCATAAGCAATGGAAAAAATAAACTTATCATGATAAGATGGAATTCTTAAGAACACAGGATCATTGTGCTATTTCTATGAAAATAATCTTAATTTTAAAATGAAGATATATCTGATATATGTATTTTTAGATACAGTGTATTAAAAAGTGGCCTGTATACTTAAAAACTTATGGAAATGGAAGAATATCCACTTCAGAATTTATTTTTTAAAACACAGAACAAAACAAAACAAAGAAAAAGAAACAAAAAATCCTAAAATTGCATAACAAATAAAAGCAAACATGATATCTTGATCAATTTTCCATCTGGGACCTTATTGAGAATATTGGCAAAACTTGAAAACTTTGGATTTGATGTTATATATAATTAATTACCTGATTTCATTGGTACATGTGTAAGTACTCTGGAAAATGTTCTTATTTGTAGTTTATATATTTTTAAGATTCATGTGTGATGTGGTACCATCAAGGTGACAAATTCTTAATAGGTTCAGAAACAAAAAACCTCTTTGGAACAGTTTTGCAATGATAAATGCTTGAAGTTGTATCAAAATGAAACGATTTTTTTTTGGCTTAAATTCTTTTATTGGTACATTTTAGGTATACAATACTTTTACATTTATCATTGGGTGCTTGTACCTGCACATGATGTATCTTGGTTCTTATTTTTTCCCCATTACCTGTGCACCCTTCACCTCTCCACCCTTCCCTATTTACATAGACTTTATTTCCATTTTTTTTTCTTTTCTCATAATTTTTCCTTTCCATTCTTTCCTTTCCCCATCTCCTCCCACCACCCCTACCCCTTTGGACCTTTTCCTATTTCAAAGTATCAATTATTAGTTATTAATCCTTTTTAAAAAATATGGAATGCTTCATGAATTTGAGTGTCATCCTTGCGTAGGGGCCATGCTAAACTTCTCCGTATTGTTCCAATTTTAGTATATGTGCTGCCAAAGTGAGCACTGAAACAATATTTTAAGAATTATAATTATATATAAACTAACCCAATACATTAATTCTGAAAACCTTTTTATTTTACATGTAAATTTTTCTTGGAAGTAAAGGTGAACAAAGGTATTCAAAATTATTATATAATTGTTTCTATAAGAGGCTAAGAATATGCAGAAATATTTGGAGGAGTTTTCATTTAAAACAGTGTTTTAAAATGTGTATTTCTAAATTACTCTAATATTATATCTACCAATTACTGGTACTCATTCCTCTATAGCTTCTAAAATTAATTTATTTTCCCATTACTCTTTTTCTTATCTTGGCTGAAATCCATGTTTTCACGTCTCTTTAGATCATTTAAAGAGAAGTATAGTTCATTTGGTTCTCTTTCAAATTATTTCACTTCTGTCCCATGGGGTGAGTTTTAAGAGGGTAAATTTGCTTACTTAAATTTCAGTGTATTTAGTAGCCTAGATTGTGGGAAAAAAAGCAAAAAAAAGCCATTTTCTAGATAAAAATTGATATAAAATACAAAATAACATAAACAGCTGAGAATCTAAGCTAAAATTGTAGTAAAGTTCGAAGTGTTTATAATAAATTGTAACTCATCTAAGTATTACCATCTATCTGACCTTGCCTAATTCAGAATTAGACCCAAGAAAATGCATTAAAGCTTCTGATAGAAAGATAACAAATGTTGTCTCAGTATCATGTAAACTTCTTGAGAACAGAATTATTTTAAAATGTGTTTTTGCAGTTGAGTGCTGTTTTGTGCAAATTGCAAATTAAAATATTTTTCCCTGCCATCAATCTTGTCTGCCTCCTAAGCAGCATGTGACTAACACTATATTGTAAAACTCTATTGGAGTGAACTCACAGCTAACAGTTTGCTCGATCGTGTCAAATGACTTGGTTTGTGTGCAGTATGACAAATACATGATTAATTCTCTTTCTGTATAAAAAACTTCTCTGCTTGTGAGGCTGTGAAGGGAAAGGTGCCTTTGAGGATGAATGAGTAGAGTTCCGTAGAGACAAATAGTTTTGAGGGCAACAGGTTAACCCACTCTATCTGCAGTGAAGCAGAGTTTCCCTGGAGATGGTCCAAAAAGCAAAGAATTGGAAATAAGGAAGCTTTTAATTTTTATGTTCAAACCCAGAAAAGGTCACTGTTTACTTTCTGTCATTTTCAGGTGTAAGTGACCTGAAAAAGTAATAGCTGTCTTACTATAAGATGTTATATAAATATTAAACTCAACAAGAATCTTGGAAGCGCTTGTGGATGGCTTTCTCAAATGTGCTAACAATATTGCACCTTTCAGATATCCCAAGTAATGTTAAAGCATGTTTGCAAAGGGAAAACTTCTACAAACTACTCACTAGCTGCAACAGAGATCTTGTCTAGTGACCAATATTTGTCTCATGGAATTCATTAGCATGACTCAGAGTTTTATACAATTAAACATGCTACCATTGTTTGCTATACAATATATCTCTCATGGAAGTATATTAAAAGTTAGCTGGGGATTTCCATTGGGAAGTAATTTAATATTTTAGAAAAATTACAGACTTCAGTAGAGGAGATCTGAATATAATATGCATGGACACTATGTCCTTTTGTTCAGGTGGATAGATTCTCGAGACTGCTATGTTCTGTTAGCCAAACAAAATTACCTAAGGTTCTAAGTCCGCAGTTATTTAGTTACAATCCAAGGGATCCCCAAACTCCAGAGACAACAGGCGTCCTGAGTGAGGAAATAATGATCTTTCTTGTGTGTGGTTGTCTCCTACAATGTGTTTGCTGGTTCAGTGTCAACAAATGGAAAAGTTACCTTGCAAAGCATCCACATTCTCTATCCTCTCTATGCTCAGACTGAGACAAAATTTTTCTCTTCAGCTCACTTAGAATAAGACAGACCAGGTTTTAAGAAACTTATCTAATTTTTATCAGCTTTAAAATGAGAATAATAAGATTACTGTTCAGAAGAGTTTTATGCTTATAATAATATTATATGACCCTTATATACTTTAAGTTGCAGCAATTACTAAGGGTTTTATTTTCTTTACGTGTTTGTAATTTTTGAAAAGTGTGCTATAAATTTTGTTAATAATTTATATTTTGTAAACACAGGAATACTTAAAACAGGGATGTTTCTAAGAAGAGAAAAAATCTCTAAAATGTAGATTTTGTTAAAATATTTTCAAATAAGTTTTAAAGCAATCAGCTTTCCCTAGAATTTGATTCTAGATTATTTACATTGTACATCATGATTTCTGTAGAAATGAATGCAGTATCCTCATTATATGAATGTTATAGTACATAACAGTATTTGGGGGTATGTCTTGATTTTTCCCCCTGGCCTCCATTTTACTTAGTCTTTCTAAAAGCTTTCATTTTTCAGGACATGATAACTTTCTGTAATAATTCTTTCCACTTTCTCCTTATCACAGTGACCTTCCAGATCTATAAGATCATTATTTGCAATGTGATGGATTTGCAATGGGTTAAAGACAATATTTTGTTATGTGAAGTAAGACTAACCAAAGAAATACAAATGCTATATAATCTCAATCATATATGAAAGCTAAAAAGTTGATTTCATGAAAGCAGAGAGTATAATAGTGTTCACTAGAGGTTAGGAGGGCTGAGGGAAAGGAAGAATAGAGGTCTGTTGGTAACAGATACCAAAATATAATTATATTGTAGGAATAAGCTATAATGTGCTATATAGCACAGTAGGGTGACTATTGTTCAGAAAAATTGATAGTACACTTTACAAAGATCTAAAAGAAAATCACCCAAAGTTTCCCATCAAAAAATACGTAAAACTACAAAAATATAATTTAACCTAATTTGGCCATTGTATGTTGTATACACACATCAAATCATCACACTTCATCTCACAAATATGCATAATCACTGTATATTAATTTATAAAATAAATTACATAAAAATTAGATGACTGCAATGATTTGTATCATGTTTAACAGGAATAAGACTTTCCTGCTTCATAATCAAGAGGTTGAGCCCATTTTCCCTGTTCTTGAGTCCGGATAGGCCTGCAACATGTTTTGGCTCAGAGAATATGAAAAAGAAGCGGTGTGCAATTTGCACACCCAAGTCTCTAAAGGTCTTACAGGTTGTACTGTTCTCTTGGAATCTTGAAACCATTGTACTATAGGGAGCCAGTCTTGCATGCTGGTATGTGACAGCTCATGGGGGAAGCCCAAGGTATACAAGCATCAAACAGCACCCAGAAACTAAGGTGAATGACACCCCTGAGACAGTCTAAGCCCAGTTAGGGTATCAGATGACTGACGCTGCATGAATGAGCCATGTGAGATGACATGGATGTCTGGAAAATCCCAGAGTAATAATAAGAAAAAATAAACCACTGTTTATTTAACACTACGTTAGGATGTGATTCTAAACAGCAATAGATAACTCAAACATGCAATTCATTCAGAAAGAAAAAGGAAGAAAAGGAAACTACTGTTCTTCAACACCCAGGTTTCAGCATCTCCAGCCTGTTTTTCATTTTTTATTTTCCAATAAGGAATCCAGTCATGCATTTTACTGCAAGTCATTGGTAGTAATAATACTTTACCCTTTTCTTTACTTTATTTAACTAATTCTGACTTATTCCTCAAGCATGTTATAGTCATCCCTTCTTTGGAGCTTTATAAACTTTACCTCTATCTTTTCAAATATCAGTAGTCCTTTCTCACATCACAGCATCTGCATGTCACTAGGACTCTATGGATCACTTAATTATCTCTTCCTGCTAGATTATAAGGTTTGGGGAAGTACCATGCTAAGTCTACCTCTTTGGCACAAGTGCTCCATACATATTTACTGAAGAAGTTGCTATAATGGTCATTTGTGAGGGTATTTTAATGAAACATAAGTAGATATTATTTCTACCCTTTATAAGAACAAATATATCTAGCTGTTAAGTCTCCTAATGTTGTAAGACCAAAGGAAGCAACTTTATGCAATAGTGTACATTCTCTAAGCAATTCATGAGGGCTTTTCTTATTCATTATTAAATTTTTTCTTTAAATATTAATAACACTACTTTAGATTATTTTAACAAAGGAGGACATCAAGGGAGAAAAGTGAGATTAAGATAGTTATACACATTAGACAAGTATGCTGTGTTAATCTCTTCCAAGAATTAAGCTAACAACATGGTTCTAAAATTCTTGCACTAAATTTGAAGAGGGATACATTATGATAAAGGGATTTGAGTAATATAATGTTAGACAGTTTTTACTACAAATAAGAATAAGAGTGGCAAATTTCTAAAGACTCTTTCTTTTAATGTCTTCTAGTTTAATCTGATTCTGTAATGGCAAAAGCAAAAGGCAGTAAAGATATCCCCCTAGGAATTTCACAGTTGTGTGGTTTAATCTAAAAATAGATTTTAAAGTTACCTAACAAGTTTGTGGATGACATATCCTCAGGCTCGTTCCATAAATATTTTCCTTAATTTAAATTTTTATCAGAATTGAAAAATAGTGGATTTTTTGCTGTATGTACACTGACATATATAAATGGGTTGCAGATATTTTTCTTGTCATTAAATTTACACCATTGTAGGTATCACATTGCAGGAGAGACATTTAAATAAGAACAGCATGTGTTTGTGGAATATAACCATGGTGATAAAAGATCAGAAACTCTTTAGGGAATTGAGGAGCACAACTCAGAGAATAAAGTGCAGAAAATATGATATATATCTTCAAATATTTGATAAAATTTGACATAGAAGATACATTCAACTTGTACTGTGTGGTCCTATGTACTATGTGGTTCTAAAAGGAAGAATATGTATTTTAGCTTTTAAAGTTTAAAAATGTCTCCTTTGATGGAAATTTGGAAGCAAATTATTTTTGATAGCTTTTTGTTAGTTTAAAACATTTTTGAAATGAAAGTCTACAGACTGTGAGAGATGATAATTTAGTGGTGGTGTTGATGAGAGAGTTCAAATAAACAATAATTAGAATAATTAACCCATAGGGTCACTGTCATCCAGATATTATTATTACCTGTAAAACTTGGTGCATTTTTGAGATAGCAATCTTTCACTGAAATATGATCCTAGTATATATTTTCAAAATCTTTCAGAGACAGGACTCTGCTTCATCATTTCACACTCTTTTTCTGTTCTGGACTTTAGAGACTACAAACTCCATATCACAGATTTCACACCCAGTGGCATGGAAATAAAGTAATGAAATGGAATCAAAATTCTTACAATTGAAGATAGCTTTCACAATGATCATATATAAATTACACTTCCTGAGAGGAAATTTTGTTTCATATTTTCTAATGTAAGGATATAATTGGAACATAAGATGTGTATTTGCTTTTGGCCTCTTATACTATATTAAGATCTTAATGCCATGCAACTGTTTGGATATTGAAGAGATGGCCATTAAAACATTGCCATCTACAATAAATAATGTAATGGTAATAAACATGCCCAAACATTATCAGATGTTAATGTCATTTCTATTGTCATTCAATTGTATTTTCATATTTTCTACTGTTAATATTTAATAAGCTAACATTTGTTTATCATCTAGCTGCTAGCTATTTAAAATTTAACACAATAGAATTGAAACACATAGTTCATTAAGGTTTAAATCTATTTATAGCTGCTTGAATTTAAGAATTTGATTGAGCAAGATAATTACATTAGTAACTAAGACTGAAATATTTTAGACATCTGTATTCAAATATAATAAAAAGAACAAAATAAACATCTATTTGCATGTAAAAGGAAAGTGCTAGTGTTATTTAAACAACACTAATATACTTGCTTTTTGACAAATGCTTTTAAAATACATCTATGCCTTCTCATAAAAGATGTGAAATACTAACTACAGATGTCACTGCCCAATCTCTCCTCTCCCAAACATCACTAATCCTCCAAGGCTTTCTCTTTCCAACTGAACCCAAATTTAGCTTCAGAGTATTTCTCACCTTAATGATCTAAACAGCCACCACCAATTCATGAGCATTGGCTCCACGGTTAAGAATCAGTTCGTTTTTCTATTTACTTTTCCAAATGTTTAGAAAAAGTTGGAAGTTCCTGCTGGAACACTAACATGAATTTCAGAGACTGCCAAAAGCTTGAATGGTGATTTTTCCTATAAACCACAATAGGTGAATTTCTGAGACTTAAAATTATCCATCATAATAAAGTTTATCTAATCCATAGAGATGAAAGCTATTATTGCATTTAGTTTTGCTACACTGAAAACCCATTATTAATACATTTAAGAAAACTCAAGCCATTTCTAATAAGCCTAAAGTAAACACTATTTATGTCCTCCAAAATAAATAACTTATCCATAAGAAGTATTGTCGGAGATAGGAATAAAAGAACTTAACTGCTTCCAGAGAGTTGAGAATTTTCCTTTAATGTCAACATATGCCTGTCAATTAAAAACACCATTTGAAAAAGACATAATAACCTTTGCTATAGAGCTTATATTTTGTTGAAGGAGACACTAAAAAACAAATAGGCAAGTAAAATAGGTTTTGGCAGAAAAATTCTGTGATAAAAATTTAATGAAATATTGGAACAAGTAGGGGTAGAGGGCCACTCAGATATTAAGAAAATCCTCTTGGCATTGTCAAGTTGATGTCATAACTGAAATATGATTTCAATGCCAGTGGTATTGGCAGGCAATTAAGACTTTAATTTGCTGTTTTTTGTTAATACTATGGTGTGACTGCTTTCATGGAAAGAGGTGAAGGAAGAGAAATCTAGGGAAGAAAAATAGTAATTGTAAAAGCCATAGGGCAGGATGGGTGCAATTCATGCTGTGGCATGTCTATTGATCAATATTAATCAGTATATACAAAAGTTTTCATCTGCCAATTTCTGTAGAATATTTATTTAGAAAAAATTCTTGGCCAGATGAATTACAATTTGTTGTAAATAGATTATACACATGCTGCTATTCATTTTGTCTATGCAAATATACAAAATATTAGTAAGAACGAAGAAGAGTCAATAAGCATAGTCTCACTTACTATCTATTCTAACTCTCTTGTTTCAGACAAATTTTTTACTTTTTCTATTGAATTTCAGCAACTCCAATTTGGTTCAGGGTTATTAACATCAATTAATTGTGTAATAATTTCAGCAAACAAAAACATTAGGAAAAAGTCATAATTGCCATAATTATGTTCTGATGCAACGGCCAGAAAATCACTATCCACCGGCCAAATTGGTCTGCTGTCTGCTCTGATAGATAAAGTTTATTTGGAGCCCAGCCACAGTTTTTTATTTTTATATAGTCTATGGCTTCTTTCTTGGTACCACACAGACCACCTGGCCTGCAAGTGTAACATGTTCACTGCCCTTCCTTTTATACAAAAGTTTCCAAACACCTTGAATTAAGTAGTAATTCAGTAACGGAGGAGGTAATTTAAAACACCAACATGTTGCATCACAATCTTCAGTAACAACTTTAGTTCTTCTATTTTCCTGGGTTTTGTTTTCATCTACTGTCATCCTTTAAACTGCACAGGAGCCAATTTAATTACTTCTATTTTAAATTGTATGGAAATAAGGCTCTTAAAAATTTATTTTACCAAAATAGTCTCTTTTTCTAGATCAAGTTGCTGCCTGCATTCCTTACCAATAGACAAGTTTCTTTTTTTATTTTTTTCTATTTGTTGCTTTGTTAATTTATTTTTAATTAGTGTAGATCATCCGTATTCATGGGGTACAATGAGATCTTTTGATATACATTTATATTGTGCAATGATTAGATCAATTAATTTGTATATCCATTGCCTCACATATTTATTATTTTTTGTGTTTATAACCTTGAAAATCAACATTTTAGCTATTTTGTAATATAGTATTATTGATTATAGCCACTATTTGTATGAGAAATTACTAAGTATATTATTTTTCCTTTACAAACATACATTTTAACCTTGAGAAATTTATTTCTCTTCATCTTTCCTTTGTAATATTTAGTAATATATATCACATCAGTTTGTGCAACAGAGTATTTCTATAGATGAATTATCAATATTAACATGGAAAAGAAGACTTGGCTAAGAGAAAGCTACTCGAGTTGTCATAGCCAAAGTCTGGGAATCTTTTTGTTTGTTTGTTTATATGACATAATAAAATTTCACAAGAAAATAATAAGAGAATCTTATCAAATTAAGTGATCTCCAACCACAGAAATTATTGCTGTACAGCTCCAATTGACAATTCGGGAGTGATTTGTTTTATCAAATAGTTCTTGAGACTCAGGTAAGCAAATACATATCTTCTTCATGTGCTACATTAAACTATTCTTTGTTTGAAAGATCGATTTTTGCAGATAGTTTCAGAGTTGGGCCCAATCCCTTGATTTATCACTGCACTTTAACTCACGGTTTACCTCAGTGTTGTCACTTGAGAGAGAGCAGTAGGAATGAGTGATTCTGTTTCTAAGTAACACTAGAGAACATTTAGAAATTGGACAACTTGGTCAAAACATGTACTCATTCTTTTTTAAATTGTTTCTTCAATAAGTGAACTTTTGGGCTGGGGATTTAGCTCAGTGGCGCCATACCTGCCTCACAAGCGCAAGGTCATGAGTTTCATCCCTTGTACTAGAAAAAAAAAATGAACTCATTTTTTTGTTAGTTTAACAAACTAATGTCAATGTAAAATCTCATGATAGTCAAGCAAATTTACACCAAAAAAATAATATGCTAACTTTTGCTAGGTATGGTCCTGTGTCACTTAACGACAGGAGACAGGCTTTGAGAAAGGTGTCATTATGTGAACATCACAGGGTGTACTTACACATCCTGTTTCACACCTAGGCTAGGTGTGATAACGTGTTGTGCTTGGGCTACAGACCAGTACCATATGTTAGTATTTCAAATGTTGTTTGCAGTTGTAATAATATGGTAAGGTATGCTTGTCCATAAACACATCTAAACATAGAAAAGGTAAAGTAAAATACTTTCCAAGAGGTGATATTGGGCACTTATCACAAGTAGAACCTGCAGGAGTGGAAGTTGCTCTGATGTTTCAGTCAGTGAGCGAGTGGCTGTGTTAAGGCACAGGAAATGACAATGTTGTACCGTGTACTCTGTAAACACCATAGTTAGGCTGTACTATTTAAAATATTTCTTCAAAAACAAATTAAAATTATCTTACTGTAGTTCTTTTGTTTGTCTTATAAACTTTTAAACTTTTCAACTCTTTAAATAACAGCTTTTACATATTGTGTAACTGTGGAAAATATTCCTCTTTATAACCTTATCATATAAATGTTTTTCTATTTTGACAATTTTTTATTGCAATTTGTTTTAAAATTTGTGAAATAGCAGGACAGAAACACACATGTAAGTGTAGGCCTCCACAGGGTCATGGTCGTCAGTGTCCCTATCACCTAAATATCTTGTCCCACTGGAGGGTCTTCACGGGAAATAGCGTGTGTGGAGTTGTCATCTCTTACAATAACAATGCCTTCTTCTTGAATTACTCCTGAAAGTCCTACCTGAACCTCTTCTTGAGGATATGCCATTTGTTTCTGAAACATATCCATGCGGCTTTGTTTGTATTTTTTGTCATAATTGATTGGAAGCAGATAACACACCATGAACATTGTTCTCTACTAATAAAAATATTTCCATATTGAGGTTCATATTTATCAATTTTTAAAGAGCTTGTTCTTACATGCAGAATCTTCTGTTAAACTGTACACTGTGAGCTTTTTTGAGTATTATTTTTTTCTCCTATACTTTCCCATTCTCTTCTTTTTGAATTATGTATTCTTGTTTGAGTTACAATAACTGCTTACTATTGAAGTCCTCAAAATCCACTTCTAGGAGTTTCTCATAATATCTTCATCCATATTTGAGTCAAAGTTGCCAATTCAACCATAGGCTTGTTGAATTTCTGCAACCTCTTTATCCTTTGAAAATCTATGAAGTCATGTACAAACTTCTGTTTTTTGCTTCCAGGTGTCATTCATATATTTCTTAATGATATAATTCTAAGCACAAGCAGAGTTCTTGACACATTTGTAGATATCGTACCACTACCAGGATTTCATCTATATCTTCTTAGGGTTTGCCTCTGCTGCAGCAATATCCTGAGCAAGGATTCTTTTCAGGTAGAAGATATGAACAAGAAGATTATAACAACTTGATCTATTGCTTGAGTCAAAGAGATAACAAATAGAGGGAGAAACACCCCTTTGATATTAAGATGATGATCACCAATAAAGCCAAAAAGTATGAGAGAATTATAAACAAGCAAAATCTTGAATACATTTTATTCTCTGAACTACTCCATATTTTTGGCAGCACATTCAGGAGAGATCTTGAGATAGGAGCTTGGTCATCCATGACATCTTATATTTTCTCTAGGCTACTGGAAGTGTGAATTTATTATAAATATGAAGGCTCTGAAGTTCTTACACTGCCAGAACACACAGATTTCCAATTAGTTGTTTGAAATCATTCCCTCAAAAAAGATTTTTATCCTGTTCTTAAAAGCCTTGATACTTGCCATTGAGTTGGCCTCATTATGGGTGAAAGACATTTCAAGCATACATTCTGAGAATAGGGAGGTTCCATCCAAACTAAAGATTTGCTCTGATGAATAATTTATCTCCACAATGTGCTTATCTACAATTCCAAACATTCTTCAGCTTCATTCAAATTTTCACTTGGAGATTCACCACTCACTTTCACATTACATAATGAGCAATTCCTCAAATAATTCCTCAAATATTTAAACCAATCAGATCTAGCATAAGTCAATTGTTACAATCAGGTCAAGTTTTTTTTTTTTTCTTTCAACATTGCAAACAAACATTTTTACATTGACTATGATGATTTGAAACTTAAGGAAATAAGCTATGGTTTGTGATCTTCAAAGCAGATAATTAAAAGATTCTCCATATCTAATGTATTTCTTAAATATTTGTTAATCTCACTGCATTTGGTGAAATAGATTCTGTATAGTTTCTATCACCTTGTTCTCATTCTTTGAGATCATAGCTATATGTCATGGGGCATGTCATATGGGTCAGAAGTAGCTATTAGTAGTTTTCCATTTTCATGTATTTGATCATTTAATTTCATTTCAATGTTAATCACTCAACACGACTTCTTACTGCCATCATTGACAGCAAATTTTGTATGCTTAGAGGGCATGCTGAAATAACATGAGATTAAATCAAGCACAACAGAAAATGATACAATCAAGACATGAAGTAAACACAAGATGTATGAGGCTGTGGCTAGTATAACATAGCATGCTGTTCTAAGTAAATATTTTGGTTTTTAAAGTAGGAAATGGGCCGGGGATTTACCTTAGTGGCATCACACCTGCCTTGCAAGCACAAGGTCCTGAGTTCGATCCCTGGTAAGCCCCCCAAAATAGTAGAACTCACCCATGGAAATATATTTTAGTAAATACATAAATCCATAACATAGTTATTTAATAACATTACCAATATTATAAACTATATAATTTTATGCACTGTAATTTTAGATGACTGGGATTATAGTAGGTCATTTACCAACATCATCCTAAAGGTTAGAGACATGCATTACACTACAATGTTGCAATGGTTATGAATTCATTGACAGGAATTTTTTAGCTCCATTACACTTTTCTGGGACCACCATCATATTCAAGGCATAGGTGTACCAAAAAGTAATATGGACAATATATTTTTAAAAATTCTTTTATTGGTACATTTATGGTATAAAATACATTTACATTTATCATTGAGTGCTTGTACCTGTACATGATGTACCTTAGTTGTTATTTTTTCCCCATTACCTGTGTCCCCTTCACCCCCTCCACGCTTCTCGATTAACATAGATTTTATTTCCATTTCTTTTCTTTTCTCATAATAATTTTTCCTTTCCC
Organism: Heterocephalus glaber; assembly: GCF_000247695.1. Next base: position 3,867,175 of record NW_004624814.1, on the reverse strand, counting down.
TTCTTCCCTTTCCCTTTCCCCTCCCACCACCCCTACCCCTTTGGAACTTTTCCTATTTCAAATTATCAATTATTCATTTTAATCATTTTGTTCCTTATTTACACTTTCAGTTTCTCACACTAGAGAAACTCTTCAATATTTACATATGTGTGTCCTATTTAATTCACTTAAGAGTATGGCCTCAATATGCATCCATTTAGCTATAAATGTCTCTAGTTTCTCCTTTATGGCTGAGTAGTACTCCATTTTATTAAAAAAAATCTTCTTTATCTGGTTTCCAGTTGATGGGCACTTGGGCTGTTTCAAAGATTTAGCTATTACAAACTGTGCCCCTATTACAAACATGGATGGACGTACATCGCTGTAGTATGATTCTTTTAATTCTTTTGGGAATATACCGAGCAAGAGAATAGCTGGTTCAAGTGGGACCTCCAGCCCTAGTTCTTTGAGGTATCTCTATACTGATTTCCACAGTGGTTGCACCAGTCTGCACTCCTATCAACAATGGAGAAAGGTTCCTTTCTTCCCACACCCCCATCAGCATTTGTTATTGGTTAATTTCTTGGTAGCAACCTTTCTTTATGGAATGATGTGGAATCTCAGTGTTGTATTCATCTGTATCTCTTGAATGACCAGTGATGTTGAACATTTTTTCATATGTTTATTTGCTGCTTTTACTTATTTGTCTGAGAAATGTCTGCTCACTTCAAATGCCCATTTATGAAATGGGTTTTTGAATTTGGGGGTCTGATTTTTTTCAGTTCTTTATATAGTCTAAATAGTAGATCTTTGAGGTACAGCTGCTAACTTTTTTCCCACATTTTAGGCTGTCTCTTAGCTCTGTTTGTGGTTACTCTTGCAGTGCAGAAGCTTTTTAATAAGATGAGATCCCAGTTGTTGATTCTTTGTGCTAGTTCCTGTGCTA
>NW_004624814.1:3839277-3860380 GCF_000247695.1 Heterocephalus glaber | reverse complement strand
TTTGCATCTGTTTTATGGATTCTATTTGTTTCCTATGTTAGGATTCCATCATGTTCCTGAGCTCCTCTCTAGATTTATTAATAATGTCTTGCACTAGGAGCACAATCTCTGTTGTTATCCGAGAAATTATTTGTGATTTCATTTTTTCCAGATCCCCTTTTGTTGCCATTTCAGTGGGTCCAGGTTGTTGAGTATCAGAGTATTCCATCTCATTTCCCTTTTGCGTTGCTGTAGGTGATCTGGAAGTCTGGTTTTGAGACTTATTTATGTGTTTTCTCATTTCGACTGGGGAGGTAGTTTGGTACTGTTGGTGCCTGCAGGGCTCACCTCCTCTGAGCTGGGAGATGTGGGACAGCAGCTCAGAAGCTCCTTCCTCTGAGCTGGGAGAGCAGGAGGAGGGACCAGCAGCCCAAAAACCCTTAACTGTGGGCTGGGAGTGGTGGGAAGGATGGTGACTCAAAAGCTCCCTCCTCTGTGCCAGGAGCGGAGGGCTGGATGGTATCCCAGAAGCCCCTTCCTCTGGACCAGAAGCAGTGGGATGGTGGCTCAGAAGTACCTACCTCTGGGCTGGGAGCAGTGGGATGGATCCTGGCCCAAAAGCCTTTTCCTCTGGGCCAGGAGCAGTGGGAAGGACAGTGGCCCAAAAGCCCTTTTCAATGACAGTTTAAATTCTTCCTTTCCTATCTTTATTCCTTTTTTTTCTTTCTCTTTTCTAATTGCTATGGCTAATGTTTCCAGAATATATTGAACAAGAGTGGTGATAGTGAACATCCTTGTCTTGTTCCTGATTTTAGTGTGAAAATTTTCAGTTTTGGACCATTTAGTATGATGTGTGCTGTTGGTTTTTCATAGATAGCCTTAATCAGGTTAAGATAAAGACCTTCTATTCCAATTTTCTGCAGCTTTTTTATTATGAATGTGTGTTGGATTTTGTTGAATGCCTTTTCTGCATCTTTTGAGATGATCATATGCTTTTTGTCCTTGAGTCTATTAATATAATTTATTACATTTATTGGTTTATGACTATTGAACCATCCTTGAATCCCTGGGATGAATCCAACTCGGTCAGGGTGTATCATCATCTTGATGACCCTCTGTATTCTGTTTGCCAGTATCTTTTTGAGGAATTTTGAATCTATGTTCATGAGGGAGGTTGGCCTGTAATTCTCTTTTTGGGTTGAGTCTTTCCCTGCTTTTGGAATCAAAGTAACACTTGCTTCCAGGAATGACTTTGGAAGCCTTGCTTCCCTTTCAATTTCTTGATGAGTTTAAAGAGTAATGGCAACAGTTCTTCTTTAAATGTCTTGTAGAATTCAGCAGTGAAGCCATCAGTACCTGGGCTTTTCTTTGTTGGTAAATTTTTAATTACATTTTCAATTTCACTAATTGTAATAGAGGTGTTTAGAATTTCTATATCTTTTTTCATTTAACTTTGGCAATTCATATGTATCTAGGAATCTGTCCATTTCTTCTGTGTTTTCCATTTTATTAGAGTACAGTTTCTTAAAGTAGGTATTGATGATCCTCTTCATTTCTGCTGGGTCTGTTGTGACTTTACCTTTTTCATTCTTAATTGCTTGGATTTGAGCCTTTTCTTTCCTTTTTTTTTGATAAGGTTGGCTAAAGGTTTATCAATTTTATTTATTCTTTCAAAAAACCAACTCTTAGGTTCAATAATTTTTTGTATCTTTTTCTTTGTCTCCATTGCATTGATTTCTGCTCTGATCTTTATAATTTCCTCTCTTGTAGGAGCTTCTTGAAGTTCTGCATTAGGTTATTTGTCTGAGTTCTCTCTGTTGTCCTAATATGGGCATTCACTGCTATGAATTTCCAGCTCAGAACTGCTTTCATTGTGTCCCGTATATTCCTGTATATTGTTCTGACATTATCATTTACTTGAAGAAACTGTCTAATTTTTTCTTTAATTTCCTCTGTGACTCATTGGTTGTTCAGGAGGGTGTTATTCAATTTCTAAGTGTTTTTGGGAATTTTGCAGTTCCTTATGTTATTGACTTCCATTTTTATTGCACTATGGTCAGATAATATTCAGGGGATAACTTCAATTCCTTTAAATTTACTTAGACATGTCATATGAGCTAGCATTTATTCTATTTTCAGAATGACCCATGTGCAGCCAAAAGGAATGTGTATTCTAATTTTGTGGAGTGGAACACTCTGTAAACATCTATTAAGTCCATTTGTTCAATAGCTTGGCTCAATTCTAGAATTTTCTTGTTAATTTTCTGTCTAGATGATCTCTCTATTTGTGATAGTGGGGTACTGCAGTCCCCCTGTACAATTGTACTAGTTCTTATTTGATTTTTATGTCTATTAATACTTGTTTTGTATAGTTTTGGGAATTAGTATTTGGAGCATATACATTTAGTATTGCCAACTTTTCCTCTTGGATTGTTCCCTTCACAAGGATGTAGTGACCATCTTTGTCTCTCTTAATTTGTTTTGGTTGAAATCTACTTTGTTGGCAAATAAAATTGCTACCCAAGCTTTTTTCTGGGTTCCTGTGGCATGGAGAACTGTTTTGCATCCTTTTACTCTCAGTCTATGTATTTCTTTTTGAGTTAGGTGTGTTTCTTGTTTAAAGTGTATTGCTGGTTTTTGCTTCTTAATCCATTTTGTCAGTCTATTTCTTTTGATTGATGAATTGAGAGCATTAACTTTGGTAGTTATAATTGATAGATATTGACTCATACTTGTCATGATATTTTACTATTGTTAACACTTTTATTTCTTATTTTTTCCCCCTTCCCTTTAGTTTCTTACCTTGCCTGGTGGCTTCCCTCTGTTGGGCCTCATGGAGTTGTGACCTTCATTGTCTTTTCCTAGGATATTGCTTAGAATTGTTTGGAGTGCTGGTTTGGTATTCATGAAATTTCTCAGGTGTTCTTGTGGAAGTATCTAATTTCCACGTTGATTTTGAAAGATAATTTTACAGGACACAACAGTCTAGGTTGGGAGTTACTTTCTTTTAAGGCTTGAAATACTTCACTCCAGGCTCTCCTTGATTTGAAGGTTTGTGTTGAGAAATCTGCCATGATTCTGATGGGCTTTCCCTTGTAGGTGATTTGTTTCTTTTCTCCAACTGCCTGTAGGATTTTGTTCTTCTGTTGTGTTTCTGGGATATTGAGTATTATATGTCTAGGTGTAGAATATTTTTGATCATGGCTAGTTGGAGTTCTATATGTCTCACTTGTCTATATGTCGAATTTTCCACCTCTGTCCGGGAAGTTTTCTGCTTTAATTCTGTGAACAGTTTTTTTGTGTGTCAATTGTACTTTCTCCTGTTTTTTCATGGACTCCTATCAGTCCTTTGTTATTCTTCTTTGCTTTATCCAGCAGCTGCTGGATTCATTTCTCATGGCCCCTTGGTATTTTGAAGAGATATCTGTTTTCATGGACCTTCACCGCACTCCTGTCTTCTATATCTGATATCCTATCTTCAGATTCCCTTAATCTCCTCTGCATGTTTTCAGTTCATTTTTTAATCTCCTGAATGTCTGCTTGAATCTGTTTCATGGATTTCATTTCTTATGTTGGGTGATCATGGTTCCCATTTCTTTCTTATGCTGGGTATTCATGTTTTTCAGCATGTTCCTGAGCTCATCTATTTTTTATCTGTTTCTGTTCTAGAGACTCTAATCATGTCTTTCACTCTGTTCACTGTCTCTGTAGTTATCTAGGAAATTATTTGTTTTGAATCTTTCTAGAGCTTATTTCCTCTGTTTTGTTTTTTCCTGTGCTATCTGTTTAGGGTGTCCAGGTGGTTGATTATCAGACTTTTCTACCTCGTTTCCCCCAGAATTTGCCTTTTGTGACATGCTTAGTTTGTGCTTTACCTAAATATCTTCTCATTTTTGTTTTGGTACAGTCCTTAGTTTAGTTCCTGGGTTGATACTTTGAAGTTGTTTATTGTAAGTGTCTTCGTTGATGTATTTAGAACACTTATGGAATGATTGCTTCTCAGAGTTGTCTTCCAGGTATAGCTGGTTTTTAGGTTTTGAGTCTCTAATGGCTCTGAGGCTATCTCATTTTCATTATACCAGGAAGAACAAATGATTAGATCAATCACAGCACCTTAGTCCAAGTGATACAATCAGCAAAACAATAGCATCACTTATCTCTTAGAAAATGATGATTTGTGGTAGTTATTAATCTACCACCTTTAACTATGTGAAATAAATCAAAATCAAGGACCAACTCAACATATGTTTTCAATTAATAAACTCTTCAATGTAGCATCTTTACCCTTCTCGATGGGGAGTTAGAAGGAGTTGTCGAGGGAGGAATAGGCAGGTAGAAGGATAACTGAAGGTTAACAGTGAGACCAGAGGGCACAGAGGAGAGAAAGAAAGAGAAGAAAAGAAAGATAAAGAAGAAATACAAATTAGGGCCCAAACAGTAACACAAAGGGAGATGAAGAACAATGTGGACAGCAAGGGAGTGAGGGAGACAGCGAGAAAGAAAAGAGAAAAAGGAAAAAGAGAAAAATAAAAATTTTGAAAGAGTAGAAAAATAAGAAAAAAAATTAAAAATTAGAGCAAATAAACTGGTGGTAATTTTGAAAATAACAAATAAAAGACAAAGTGAAGGGCCTCCTTCACGGTATGTCTCTGCTGTCACAATAGATAACGTGGACAGCAGTGTGCAGATGTAAGTCAATGAGTCTCAGTAAGCCAGTCACAGCCTCATGAGTTTCAGGCAGATTTCTGGCTGCAAGTCCCAAGTTGAGCTCCCTGGCCTCTTGCAGGGTTGAACTCTGCCAGGTTCTACTACAGGTTCCAGCTGCGTTTCCCCTGAAGATAGTCCAGGTTAACATGGGAGGTGAAGATCCCTCCAACTTACCAAGCATGTTGGTCTGCATTTATTGGTGTGCCTTTATTGCAAAGATTCTCTTTGCTTTTCCAGTGGGCTTTAGTTTTTACCAGGGAGCCTGAGAGGCCCTTTTTCTGTTGCTCACTTCTGCAGCTCAGGACAATTGCCTTCATGACCCGCTGTGACTCTGTAGTGTGGATCCAAGTAGCTGTACAGCCAAGAGGTGGTGGTGGTGGGGCTGTTGTTGCAGGTGCCCGTGGGGCTAAGCTGGAGGCTGGTGCGCGTGCCCAGGAGGTCCTCACCGGCTTGTTCTCTTGGTCGCAAGTGGGTGGAGTGAGCCGGACTGAGCAGGGTGCACTCAGCCCATGCCTGCTCTGCCCATGCTTATTGCTAAACTGGAGGCTCGTGGGCATGCCCGGGGGGTCCTCACTGGCTCCATCTCCTGGTCACAGTGGACAATATTTTAAATGGAAGTCATTGTGCTTGACAGGGTGAGGGATGATGATTACCTGAGTTACAGAATACCACACAAAGGAACATGGCATTTAGATATTTTGAAGATGAAGAGTTCACAGAATATGACGGGTGAGTCCTTAAAAATGCGAGAGGAAATAGCAGAATTCAATAGCTATTAATTTTATTCTGATAACGAAGAAGTTTAGTGCCAATTCCTGAGAAGCAAAAGACTGAAATGAGCAGGTTTGCACAGAGATGCCTGGATACTTAGACATCATAGCAATTGGCTATTTCTCTTAATTCATTTGGTCTGCTATAAAATACCTTAGACTAGGTAATTTATAAGGAAAATAATTTTTTATTCATTGTTCTGGAGGTTGGGAGGTTGGGATGTCTAATATCATGATGCCAGCAGATTATATCTGATGCAGGGACATATCTCATAGAAGGTTCCTTGTTGCTGCATCCTTACATGTGGAAAAGACAGACCAGCTCCCCTCTACAGCTTTTAACAATGGCACTCGTTCCATTCATGACAGCAGAATCCTCATATCCTAGTAATTTCCTATAGACCACATTTCTTAATGCCAACAGATGGAAATTAAATCTTCACATAAGTTTTAGAGAAACACAAACATAAACTCACAGCAATATTCAAACCTAGAAGAATTCACACATAAAGTTAGAACTAGAGACATAAATTTAAGATTTATAAACATACAGAATGGTATTTTGGGTGCAAGCTCTTAAAGGATTGTATAAAGAAAGCAATCTAGACAGACTCTTTGAGGATTCCCAAATTCAGAATTGCAGGAAGATAATGAGACACATGAAAGAGTGAAAAATAAATGTGATGAAAAATAAAAATCAAGAGGGTAAAGTCATATAAACTGATAAGAAAATGTTTTGAGAAGAGGTTGTTCTACTAAACACTTCTGATTTAACTAATATCTACTGAAGTAAGGATATTGAAATGATCATGGTATTTGACAACATGGAATCAATTTGACATAAACATTAACATGTGACAAGAACCAAAAATTATTTAGAGAAGATAGAAGACATTAAAAGAGCAGGGAAGAGGCAGAAAATACATGAGAACCTTTTCAAAAGGTGAAATTATTTTAATTATTAATTTCACAATTCTGAACTTCACAATAAAGTTTTGGCAAATTGTTACATACAATGTACATAGAGTAGAGGTTGTAACACATAACTTATTATTTATGATTGTTTAGATTATAAATGAAAGTAAGAATATAATTTAAAATATTTATGGCAGGGGAAATTAATTAATTTTTTGGATAATTGAAAGTACTATTTAATTTTGATCTGTTCTCTGATAGCATGTATTTTCCCCTTAGTCATAAGAAGAGTTTTAGTTCCCCAAAATTATTTTGTAACACATACTTAAAATACATTAAATGTGATTTCTTCATTTTGGAATTTAATTCCATGGCCATAAAAACATGGAAAGTTACTTAAAAGAGTTGTAATGATCCACAATTCATTGACTATTAAATTAAAATATGCAAGTTGTACATTATAGCTAGATATATAGAGTAAGCTTGTAATTTTGCCTGGATCATTGGTTCCTTTAGAAGTGATTATGACTTGCATTTATCATGGTACTACAAAATGTGAAATGCACAAGTTAGGAATTGAGTTTTAAAGTGTAAATAAAAATAGAACTTTGACTTAGACTATGAAAGTGTACTCTAAGTGTTAACTGATATTTATAAGTTTGAACTCTGAATTTTTACAGGTCTCTTAATAGTATGATTCTATCAACATTCAGGGTTTTAAAATATTAGAATTATAGTACCTCATTTCATTAATGTTTATAGCTAAAGAATGATAAGCAACTTTCTTAAATTGTAGAGGAAAGGATTTATTGCATGATTGGAGCTGTTTACAAATCAAGCATTTCACTTTAATATTTCTACTTATGAAGATTTCTTCTTCATCCTTGATGAATTTCTGAGCTGCATTACCTATAAAATTAATCATAGATGTTTTGATATTAGAATCTTCTAAAACAGTAATCTGGGAGATTTAAAAATGTTAGCATAATATTACTAATTGATTTTCCCTCCTACTGATAACAAAAGATATGGGATGATGATGGTGGGATATAATCATTAGACCACATCGTGTAAATGAAATGAGCAATCATAAATTATGTTGTCTTATTTACTGCTAGCACAGTTTAAAAATCTGCAAAGTGTCAATTATCAATTATTACCATTGTGGCTTTCATGTCATAAAACTATTTTGATCACAATTTAAAAGTTTATAATTAGAGAAAAACAACTTTTAAGACGATTCAAAGTAAATATTACAAATAGACCATTTAATATTCATAAGCTCCCTACTAAGAAATGACTCTATTTAAGTAAATATTGATATAAATATTTACATATATGTATGTCAGAAACTGTGAAAGTCCTGTGGTATTGCTCCACTTGCACAATATGTATCAGGAAGATATACTTGGGTCACATTAAAAAAATTATTACCATCATAGACCATCTGCATTTAAAACATCTCTATCTATCCTCCCACTCAGAAACCCTGAATGACTGCTTTACAATATAAAGATGGAAAAATATCCTACATACATGATGGCCTCACTCCATAAACAAATGGGAGGAAAACAAGAATTTTTTTCATTTATAAATGACAAAGAGATCATTTTCTCTTTTCCCTGTTTGGGAAAATTACTTTAGAAGGAAAAAAAAAAAAGTACTAATTTAGGTTCTTATCCTGGAATATGACCTTTGAGCTCTTGAAGAAGAGAAAATTCTACTGAAAGTAGCAATTAGCTTCAATAAAGGTTTGTGAGTCCCTCATTGTACATGAAAATAAATTGTTTCTAGGGAAAGTAAAAAACAGCATCCTCTATCTTTGCAGAATACATATTTCCATTATCAAAAATACCAAGGCTTCTATAGGAACATTGAGAAAGCCAAGGAAGATTTATTTTCCCTCAATACCCAAACCATAAAACTTTATTTTAATTATTAATATGTAATAATTTTAAAAAACTTTCCCAAATTCTATCTTAAACCTCAGTATTTCTAGTTATGAAAGTATTTTAAACATATGTTATGTTGTCCTGTAAGTATGCTATGAGAACACTAAAGGCTATGTAATTTTTTGATTCAAATCATATAGTTCATAGAGCACTTCTAGAAGAGATTTTGTAGTTTGAACAATAAAATACAAATAAGTTTTGTGACCATTAATTTGTGTATAATCTAATAAACTAAATGTGGGTGAAATAAATTTAAATTGAAAAGTATTAAGATTTTATCTTTAGTTTAAATTTGAAAGATTTCTTATACTTTGAAGAGTACACACAAGTGTATACACATATGTGTGTCTGTGTATGTATATATATTTTATATGCCTGTAATCATTTTGTTTCTATGTAGACCATATTCATATTCTTTGGAAATGAATAAAATAATGCTCATAAATATTAGTAGACTTGAAAATATTATTTAGAGGCAAAATATGAACAGAGAATTAGCATAATAATTTTTGATATCCCCTACAATGATTACATGAATTATTATTATATATACACATACATTATCCATTGCCGTATGTGTGTATGTGATGTATACATGTTTTTCTGTAAGTGTATACCTACATATTTAAGTCTAGTAAGGAATTCTTATGGCTTGTGTTTAGATGACCCCCTAAAGCCTCATGTGGTCATAGGCAGGGGTTTTTCAGAGGATCTAGAGTATGTGATGCTGGAATTGATTCATGGTGCAGTGATAGGATCAAGGGAATTAGGATTAAGGATGTCAATGCTACCCACTCTAAATAGCCTGGATAAGCTAAAAGGGCAGAAAGACACTGTTAAGGTCCCTTGTTGCTTTTTGCTGCCTCTTACCACCATGAACTCTTTTCTGTAATGCTGCTCTGCCTTGGAGCCAGTTGATTATCAACTGAAACCTCTACAAACTGCAAGCTTAATAAACCTTTACTCCTTTCATTTTGGGTGTCAGGTATTTTGAAAGGTAAGTAAGATGGGAATGGTACTTCTTTTCTTTATAATATGTATCCCAGAGTAAGATAAAAGGAATGAGCAGGAGCATGTTTGTAAAGCTGGCAACATGGCTTGATTTAGCAAGTTCCTTGAGTGAGCATTCCTCTGCACTAGGTAGAGGCAGTGTTATCTTTCTACCACTTTATAGCTGTGGTTGCAGAGTTGTTTTTAGAGAAACAGATGTCCTCCTTTAGTCAGAGGGACTATGTTACAAGACCCCAGTGGATACCTGAAAACACAGATAGTGTCATACCCTATACAGACGTGGTGTTTTCCTGTATGTACACACCTCTGGTAAAAGTTCAATTTATAAACTAAACCCTGTGAGAGATTAAGGATCACTAATAAAATAGAAAAGTCACAGTATATATCTTACAAAGACATGTGAACATGATTTCTCAAAAATTCTTGTTTTATTGTATATCATTGCTTTGATGATGTGAGATGATGCAATGGATACACAGTAAGCTGAAATGAGTTGAATGATGCCCCTACCAGCACACTTCTTTAGGCTTCAACACAGCCTCAGTCAGTCTCACAACAGATATGGCTAAGTGTGGGTAGTACAAAGTGGATACATTGGACAAAGGCATGATTCACATTTCAGATGAGATAAAGACAGTAGATTTCATCACACTACTTTGAAAGTCACATAATTTAAAACTCATGACATTCTTTCTGTAATGTTTTATGAAGTATTTTCAGGTTGCTGTTTACTGCAGGTATCTGCAACAGAAAATGAGGAAAGCAAAGCAGTGGGTAAGAGGCAATTACTGTACAGTAAACAGTAATTTAAAAAAAATAGTTTTCCTTGTGAGTCTATGACCTGTGGCTGTCATTTGCTAACTCTCCTTACTTCACTTTAATTCCTTCTTGTTCAACAGAATCGTTTATCATAAATAATCTTTTATTACCTGTAAGGGGTATGCAGTGATTTGATATTAATTTTTAAGAAATGGGATACACTCATGAATGTAAGGTAAAATCTAGATATTATGTATAAAGTTTATGAAAGCATTATTTTGGCAAAACTACATTTTACTCCCTGGTACTAGTCATTTTAGACAGAGTTCTAACATTCTGTATAATCTTGTAGTACAAAACTCTTTTCCTTAGACAATAAGGGAAAAATGTACTTCCTGGACATTGGCTGAATACTAGTCTTCCATTCTGCACAGTACTTCAAAGGATGATGTTATGGATCAAGATTTATTTATGTACTTTGAAAAGTTGTAACTTCATTGGATAATTTTATGTAAAACTGATCTAAGCCCAACTTTCCTTTCTTCTGCAGAGAAATCAGAAAATGCAGCCTCTTCAATGAGGTAGCATGACTGTTGTTATTTCAAGGATTTGACCCATTATTGTATTTTTCTGTTCAGAACTGCTTTAGCAAACACCTGGGAATCATGTCAAAATATTTGAAGATTATACAGAAAAGAGACAAAGATTTGAGTTTGGTCTTTTTATCTGTCTTCTTCCCTTATTACTTGTTGAATATGAACCCAAAGAAATAAAATTGAATGATTTATTTGTAATGTGTTTGTATTTTAGATAATAAAAACACTCACTGTCAGAAAATTTTAAAATTCATCATTGTGGTTTATAAACATATAAAGTCACAGAGCAAATAAAATTGATCAATTTAACTACATAACCATATCTTTTCAAATTACATTGTCTAAAACACCTATCTTTCAAGATATCAACATGCATAAAGTTACAAATATAAAATATGCTTCACACATATACTTGTTATTTAAGGACATAGGTATACCCACAATTTAGATTGCAGCATAGTATTGGGTGCTATTTTATTTAGGATAATCATGACATCATTTCAAAAACACGATTTTACTTTGCATCAAGACAATACTCAGGTAAATCTTTAATAAAATATTTCATTTTGTTGGATTGTAAAATGTTTGTGATATTTTTTCAACCTTGAAATTCTAGCATATTCTCATTCTAATATTTGCTTTCATTCACAAAATTATTTAATACCAATTTGTATATATACCTCAAATTTTGATTTAAAGAAGCATTTCTCAAATGGTAGGTAGCTTTTATACTATGACTAAGAATTTTTTTGTTATTTCTTATAGTTTTCAAATTATAACAGTGATAAAAGTATTTTTGTAATCAAATACTCAGATTATAATTATTTTCTTATCTTAACTATCTAGAGTTTGTCCATCAAAGCATTGGTATTTTACAGGAAACTTCAATAAATATTGTGAAATTGTACTCCAGACAAACTATAGTGGTTTGCTTGTTATCACTGAGCTATAAAACTGGGCATTTTATTATGTCCTTATGAACACAGTATGTTATTTTCTAAAACAGTTTCTCCATTTGACAAGATAAAATGTCATTGAATCTGTGCTATAATTTATATCAATGCAATGAATGCCATCCTATGTGTACTATGATATGTTTTGATCAATGATAATTTGGAAATTTTTTATCATATGATATCAAATATTGTAGTTCTTCTCTTGTGGATTCTCTAGTTACGAACTTTTCCTGTAAAAATATTGGTGTTTACACTGTCAAAATTGCTTAAAGCATTAATATTCTCTGTCATACTTGAGATTGTTCTCTATCCATATTTTATTTACATTTTTACTTTATTTGGTATGTCGATATATAAAATTGAAAAAAATAGTAAAATTTACTGTAGCTCTTTGTGATTTCTTTTCATTGTTCGATATATTTAGATCCATTTTGATCATGAGATTAGACAAATTTTGCATTTATATTCTTGATTTTGTCTTATGGTCATGCAATGTTTCCTGAGGAGTAAAATTTTGTGTATTTAATTAATTTCTCCCTTTCCTTAGGAACAATTTTCAAACAATTTCCATTTGCTTTTCAGTAATTTGTGATCCTAAAAGTATTTTATGAAAATTTTTGAGACATAAAGGTTCCTCCTATAGAGATATTTGTTTTTACAGAATTGTCTATTGGTTTTCATAAGGTCTAACTATTCACATAAGGAAGATTTACAACAGTACATCTTTGTTTCACTTGACTTTAAAGATATTTCTGCTATTCCTTCATCTTTATCATAATAGATATTTTTTTAGAATGCTAGACTTAAAAAATAGCTTATTACATTCTCAAAATAATATTACAAATTTTATTAAAAATAAATTTATGTAAGTTATGAAAGAATAAAAATCTTTAAGAAGTCTTTACATTAAAATAATTCAGTTAATTTTAGTTTTAAAAAAACTGTCCATGTTTTATACTTTGTCTTATACTCTTCTTAATTTATTACATATGATTTTTTTTTTCTTTTGGTACCGGGGATTGAACTCGGGTCCTTGCACTTGCACAGCAGGCAGCAAAACCACTGAGCTAAATCCCCGGCCCTATTACATATGATTTTAAGTGTTACTTGATTTAAAAAAAAAAGTATTATTGATTATGAATTGGATGTAGAAAGGCTGTTGAGAGTAGAAGATAGGTTTTGATTCTGATCTTATTTCTGTGCAATCCTATTCTTTTTGATTGCCACTTCCTCTGGGAGACAGTAACTATTGGGGTAGCAAAGCAAGTAGACAATTTCACAAACATACATATGTATACATTTCCTTTCTATTTCATATATTGATATAATCTATCATTAAGAAAATAGATGAGCAAACACACTTAAAATGCTTCTCTTCACTTTGAACACATTTATCCCATCATTCTTGCCATTTCTGAAATGGTTCTGGAAGTCTCCTTTTATGATTATCTTTAATTGTCCTGTTTTGGATGTCTTCATACCTTTAATTCATTCAAAACCTTTACATTTCATAGTCATTTTGACTTATGGCGAGAGGTAGAATTTGCACGGTGCCAAATCCAATGAATAAAGTGGTTGAAGATACAGAATAATAATTTTACAAGCCTGCTTATACATTGAATTGCACTAGGCAACAGCATTATTAGATTTTTTTACCATACTTAATAAAGGTAGTAACAAAAAAAAAACCTCCCAAAACTATTTCAGAAATGGCAAGAATGATGAAATAATTGTGTTTGAAATAAGAAGAAACATTTTTTTTTCTTAAATTCTTTTATTGGTACATTATAGGTATACAACATAATTACATTTCTCATTGGGAATTGTACCTTTACATAATGCATCTTGGTTCTTATTTTTTCCCTATTCCTAGCCCTCCCTTCACACCCTTCACCCTTCCCTATTTACAAAGACTTTATTTCCATTTTTTCCATTTCTCAGCATTTTTCCTTTCCCTTCTTTTCTTTCCCTGACCTGCCCACTACCACTACCCCTTTGGACCTTTTCTTCCTATTTTATATTTTTGATTATTCATTCTAATCATTGGTACATTTTAGGTATACAATATAATGACATTCATCATTGGAAATTTGCACCTTTACATAGTCTCTTTTGGTTCTTATTTTTCACCCTTGCCCAGCCCTCCCTTCAACCCCTCCATTCCTCCCTATTTACAAAGATTTTGTTCCTATTTTTCCATTTTCTCATATTAATCCCATTCTCTTCTATCCTTTCCCCTATCCCTCCCACTTCCTGTCCCTTTGCCCCTTTTCTTCCTATTTCACATTACCTATCATACATTTAGTCCTTATTTACACTTTCAGTTTCTCAAACCAGAGAAACTATTCGGTATTTACACGTGTGTCCTATTTATTTCACTTAAGAGTATTGCCTCAATGTGCATCCACTTAGCTATAAATGTCTCTAATTTCTCATTTTTTATGGCTGAGTAGTACTCCATTTTATAAAAAAAACACATTTTCTTTATCCAGTCTCCAGTTGATGGGCATTTGGGCTGTTTCCAAGTTTTAGCTATTACAAACTGCGCTGCTATGAACATAGGTGCACATATATCACTGTGGTATGATTCTTTTAATTCTTTGGGGAAGATCCCCAGCAGTGGAATGGCGGGGTCAAATGGAACTTCTAGTCCTAGTTCTTTGAGGTATCTCCATACTGATTTCAACAGTGGTTGCACCAGTCTACACTCCCACCAGCAGTGGAGCAGGGTTCCTCTTTCCCCACAGCCCCGCCAGCATTTGTTATTGGTTGATTTCATGAGGAAACATTTTAAGGGGGTTAATTCAAATGCGTCTTTTATTGGAATAAAGTATTAAAATTTTAAACATTCATTGCATTCTTTGATCATGCTATTATTTTAATATGATAGAAAGAGTAATTGCCATTGCTACTTTGAAACAATTTTCTTGTGTTTGATTTATAGAGAGCAATTAAGCATTCTTAAACTTAGAAATACAGCCAGTGTCACTAGCAATAAATTATCACTATATTTTTAAAAATGAAGGTTATAAATATTATTTCTTGATTTAAAAAACTATATTTAAGAATGGCTATACCAGTGAAACATTAAATATCAGGAAGGATTTTTACCTATACAATACTTTATTTGGATAATTCAATATAAAAAACATTTAAACACATGGTATGTGTTTATCATAGAATTACTAGAAGGTTTTAAATAATTCATTGAATAGACTACTATATGATTTTTGATTACTTTCTACGTATCAATGAAGACAAAATTTAAAGCAGACTGACTTTACTAAATGAAAATTCAATGATTTTCATTCTGTAGAAAATATAAATATTAAATTTCAAAATATTCTCAACATAGAAAACCAGTTAGAAAAAAACTGAGGAAGAAAATCTTATAAATAGTTTTAATTAGGTGCTCAATTAATATGAAGCAATTCCATGAGGATAAAAACTATTGAGTTTGAAGACAAAGAAAAAAGTTTAAAGGAACTTCTCATCTTGATCCATGTGGCAAAACATTTAACAGATGTGGGAAGACTTGCAGTTTCCAATTAGAGTTTTTAAAGCACATTTAAAGAGGATAACAAGTTTTGTTTCTAATTAGCTAGAAAGCCATTATTTTGGTAGAGTTGGTTTGTTTTGTGAGACTTTAAAGGCAATCCATTTTGTGATGCAGACTCTCATGTTTTCTGTACCATTAGTAATTTTGCTCCAATTTTAGAGATCTAAAAGGTGTTGTTTTGTTTTGTTTTGTTTTTTTAATCAAACATGTTTTTCTTTGCCTAAAATCAGACCTTCTCCTTCCCTTCTCCCCAGAGCAATGATTGCTTTGCTATGGGACATTGACTGTTTATGTTTATATCTAGTGTGTTCCAGTACTGGTTTTATTTCCATAAATAATTTAATTCAGGCTAATCTTACCCAATTGATACTTCATTTTATCTTCAGGGATAAAGCTCTCCTGCAGATAAAAAGCATTAGTTTACAAATGGCCGCTTGTGAATCTATTTGTTTTTAAGAATTACAGAGGCGTCTTAAAAGTATAGAGTTACTTTAAAAAGTTTAAATTTTTGGCACCCAGTGTGATGGTATATTTTTACAACTAAATGCGTTCTATTTCTCTAATCTTAAATACCACAAATCCTTTTTCTGATATCTTTTTAATTAATTTTCTTCACTTCTGTGACCCTATAAAACAATTTCTAGTACTTTGAAAATTTGTAAACTATGTACATTTGCATACTGTCTTTTGAATTAGGATCAAGAAAACTTAATTTGCTTAATTTGGGCTGCTGTGTATTTTAGTCAGTCAGCTCTGGATATTAGGAAAAAGCTTCAGAAACTCCAGCTGGGCCCACAAGCCAAAATAAGTCAGGCAGTCAATGAAAAACTGTGATGAAGAAGAGGATAAAAGAGAATTGAATAAGGAAAATAGGCAGGCTAAAGCCATGCTCACCCTATTTGATAAGGGACAACCTGCAGCACTCAGAGAAACCAAGGTAATCCAAAGAGTGAGGAAAGCAAGTCAGAGTCTTTCAAGTACAAGTGATCATGGCAATGAGCAAAGGAATGCTCTCAGAAAGGTCTTAACCCATGTTGAGCCTGTCAGAATAAGAAGACCCTTGTCATTGGAAGAGGGATTGCGTTTATTCCCAAAGAGAGATGAGGTTATCCTTCACAATGGTGATGAGGGAAGAGGCCCAGAGAGTGAGTGAGTGTATTACCTTAAAAAAGAAGGTAGGTGAAGGTTGAAGCCATTATTGATAAGATTCTCTCTACAAGGTCACTGGTCCCTTGCCAGTACTTGTGTAATATACTCATTTTATTAATAGTCAAGCTATCAGGAGAATATTGTGTAGCACAAGATCTCAGAGCCATCAATGAGGCAGTAGTTCTTATTCACCTATTAATAGCATATCCATATACCTCTTAGCTCAGATCCCAGGAGATACTGAATGATTCTTGGTCCTTATTTTCTATTCCTACAGATCCTAACTTCTAATATTTGTTTGCCTTTGAATGAGACGATTCCCAAACAAGACTTTGCCAATAGTATACATGGACTGTCTTCCTTCAGAGTTTTAGAGATAGCCTAAACCTGTTTGTTCAGGCTTAAGCTTAAGACCCAAAAGATTTAAAGTTCCAAAAGGAATACTTATTTAGATGAGTTCTTCATCTATAGGCCTGCTATGGAGTTATGTGACAAATACACCTTCAATACTCAATTATATAGGAAAAAGGAGTTACAAGTTGTCCCAACATAAACCCTAGATTTCTTAACAAAAGGTGACATATGTGAGATGCATTTTAACACAAGACAAAGACAGTTGTGCCCAAAGAGAACAGAAGCAACTTGCTGTCTGGGAATAATACAATCTAAAACAGAGCTGAGGGCTTTCTTGGGAATGGCAGGCTTCTGCCACATATGGATACCCCATTTTGGAGTAATAGCCAAAGCCCTATATGGGGAAACTGGAGGACCAGAAATTGAACCCTTACAATGTATAGCAGCCACTCAACAGACTTTTAAAGTCTTAAAGTAGCCCCCAATGCAGGCTTTTATTTCTCTTTGTGGGTGAGAAACAAGAAATACCCACAGGAGTATAACTCAGCATCTGGGCCAGGAAAACTGATCACTTGCCTTCATTTCCAAGTGACTGGATGGAGTACTGAAGGGCTGGCCTGGCTACTTATGAACAATAACCCCATGGCACTCTTAGTCCAAGAAGCTTCTAAGATAACCATGGAACAACAGTTCTTGGTTCTAACCCCATATCAAGTTCAGGTTCTGTTAAAACTTAAGGGAAATTTGTGGAATACTGTAGAAAATCCTCACTATCAGGCCATTTTTATAAAAAAATTTACATGTCTGTCTTCAGTCTTCATCCATTTTAAAGCCAGCTGCCCTCCCTCCAACTAACCAACAGGTAGAACATGAGTGTGAACAAACCATTGCCTGAAATTATGCCAGCCACCCCAATCTGAGAGACCAGTCATTAACAGGGCTACCACATGGTTCACTGACAGCAGCAATTTTATAAAGAATGTCATTAGAATGGCATGTTGTGACATACTCAGCCCTACCTAGGTCATTGAATCAAGAGGACTTCCCCCTCGCACTTCTATCCAAAAGGTAGAACGTGTTACCCTCTTTCAATCTCTAACTTTTCCAGAGCAAGACAGTCAATATATATATATTGACTCTAAATGCACCTTTCTGGTCTTACCTGAACATGTAGCCATCTGGGATAGAAGAGGACTTTTACTAGTCACCAGTCTCCAATAAAACATGGACCAGAGAATCTCAACCTTCTCAAGTCAGTAAATCTCCCAAAAGAGTTAGCAGTTGTCCTTTTCCAGGAATGCCAAGCCTCCTTGGACCTTGTCTCCCAGGGTAACTTTAAGGCAGATTCCACTGTCAAACAGGTTGCTCTCCAATATGATTCCAGCCCATCAGTAACTCTACCCATGGCTCTATTCCAGGATCTTGATTTAGATCCAGGATATTCCACAACACAGCTTCAAATAATTCATAATGAGGGAAAACTTCAAAAGGAACAATAGTGGTATCTGGGACCCAAACTGTTCTTGACACATTGAATGCAGTGAAAAGTCATTAAGCCCCTACTTGATGCCTTCCACCTAGGATGAGACATCACAACTGCTATGGCACATAGGCTTTTTGTGGGCCGTGTAGTCCATAATATTGTTATCCACGTCTGTAAGCTATGTCATCTGTGCCATCCACAGTCCACAGACTCACCCTCCCCCATTGCTTAAGCCAGATATGGTTTATCTCCTGGAGAAGATTGACAACTAGACTTCACCCACATGTCATTGTGTAAGGGGTACACCCATGTCTAGGTATGCACTGACACTCTAATGCATAGATAGAAGCCTTGCCTACCAGGTCATAAAGGCCTTAGAGGTGGTAAAAGTACTTCTTAAAGGAGTAATCCCTAAGTTTAGATCCCTAGGTCTATTCAGTCTGAAAATAGGCCCTCTTTTACTTCCTAAATCATCCAGCAAGTCACCGAAGCACTGAGAGTTAAATACTATCTCCACACTGCAGGGAGACTCCAGTCATTAGGAAAAGTTGAGAAATCCAGTTTCTCAAGTGAACCTTAGCCAAGCTGTGTCAAGAAACTCACACCAAGTTGATAGATTTCCATCGAATTGCTTCAGTGAGGCTTCAGGAGGCCCCAAGTGCCAACTTAATCTCAGCCTATTTGAGATGCTTTATAGGACACATTTTTTGATATTTGACTCACTTACTGACACTGAAATTTCCCAGCTTCTTCAAATGTGACTCATTGATGAATTTTCCTACAGGTCTTCCAAGAATTTGGAAGTAAGATTCTCCCACTCTGAGGGACTAACAATAATTGTCAGCCCAAAGTACACTCTGGAGACCAAATCCTAATCAAGACCTGGAAAGAGTGTGACCAGTACCAACTCAACTCCAAATGGAAAAACACTCACACAACCCTATTAAGCACCCCTTCTTCCATTAAGGTACAGTGACTAAATAGTTAGATTTACTTCTCAAGTGTAAAACTCCAGCTTCTTGGGACACCAGAAATGACAAAGAAAGACTACAAACCTCATACACTTGGAAACCAGTGGAAGATCTCAAGCTTCTTTTCAGGAAAGAAAACACCACCCACATAGTTGAACCAGATAAGTAAAACTTTTGTTCTGTCTGAGTAAACTGTGTGGCTAATCTTGCTATTCTCTAATAGAGATAATAAACAGTGATTACTTACATGAAACTTTAGAGCTAATCTCATCTTTCTCCTATCATCAACAGCTGCCTAAGAACTTGACAAAGACGAGTATGCCATCCTTTAAAATCAATTAGAATCACTAGCAGCAATGGCAATACAACACTGTAGGGGACTAGATACCCTAACCACTGAAACAGAGGAGTTATGTTTGTCTCTTAAAGAAAAATACAGTTCCTATGTCAATCAATCTGAAACAGAAACTGGCTAACTATGCTATTCAGGTCCACAAAGAACTATCTTTGGTATGGATCTCTTGGCCAAATATCTGGAATGGGGGATTTGGGTTACTGACCTGAATATGTTCTTTAATAATGCTTCTCATAACCTCACTATTCAGACCTCTCATATTTGTTTCTTCTTGTTTGACATCTGTTAAATTACTGGTGACGGTGCTAGCCCAAGATCAGAACCTGCCTCAATGTTCAAAGTCTATCAAGAAATCCCTGGAAGAAGAACTCACTTCCCTTGAACTCATAAATCAGTTAGAGCAAGGGTTCTCTGGTCTCTGTGTAGGTAGGACCAATGCTCCTACTCAGCCAGAAATAGCCATAGAAGACACAGCTTTTTCCTTCAACAACCCTTAGAAATTTTTGAAGACTAGGGCTTTCATGGGTAATATTACTGTTAGAAACAGTAGAGCAGAGAAAGTCACTCCCTTCCATTCATTTAATTCTAAAGAGTACCTTATGGTCATTCCTTTTCTATTGTCCTAAGACAGGTAGAAAATAAAATAATAAAAACCTAGGAGATCTCTGATGCTGTTGAATCTTTTAACCTGAACTTCGGTACCTTCACTCTTTTCTCATTACGTGTTCATAAGAACGTACTGCACGTCACACATTGATTAAGACTGGAGTGAATTATGGGACAAGCGTGTGTGTGTGTGAAGAGCCCCTAAAATGACTCAGCGCCATGTCAGTCAGGCACCTGTGCTGAGGTGCACATCCTTTAAATTCTGAAAGCCTGATTCATCTGTTCATGGTTGCTATTGCTATTTCTGTGCACTGGGAATTGTGCAGTAGCTTTTTTGTTGTTTGTTTTTTTGTTTTTTTGTTTGGTACCAGGGATTGAACTAGGGTCCTTGCGCTTGCGCAGCAGGTGGCAAAACCACTGAGCTAAATTCCAGGCCCTGTGTGCAGTACTTTTACTTTTCTGTCACCCCAGTACCTTTTCCTTTTTGTGCCTTATCTTTTGTTGGCACGGACTTGCCCTAAGCATAACTTCCCATGATCTTCAATAAATGTAGCTGCTTATCCTTTGCTACTGGGTGTATAGTTGGCAATTTTTTCATCATTGTACAGAAAATTCTGGACTATATCAGCCCATTCCATCATAACATAAAAAGTAAAAATGTAACTACTATATAATAATTACAATAATGCTTGTTGCATCTATGTGCCATTGTTAGGCTTCCTGGAGCTAGAGGTAGACCCTCTGAAGCATTTCTCCAGAGTTTTCTGTCAATCATCCAGTGCCACTGCTGAGAGAAGAGATTCCTGTTATTATCAAGGCAAAGGCAGGGCAGCTGCCATGCTGTCTCCATTTAGTAGCACCCCAGGAATAGTGCCCTCACTCTAGCAAAGTTTCGTTTAATAAATTACACTTGAAGTCCATTTCATCCTATTCCAGGTTCTTCATTTAAAAGAAATATATATATCTGCGTGTGTATATATT
>NW_004624814.1:3829090-3839147 GCF_000247695.1 Heterocephalus glaber | reverse complement strand
GAATTTTGTAGCATTCTCATTTACAAATTGACCAAAAAATTTTTTTTATTGAAAATACGTGCAACTGACCATTCCTATTTAATAATTAAAGAGATGTACATAAATCAGACAGACAAATATGTTAATAAAACTTCCTTTCTCTTTTCTATTGACATGTAAGTTGAGGTATGCCCAGAGGAATACTGTCACAGGGTTTTATGTTTTGAAAAACACTAACAACACTATCTCATCTTGTATCCTATCAATATATATCATAATAATATGAAGTAGCATCTACAGGAACAAGTAATATTTAATTAACTGTAATTGAATTCAACCATCGGTAATACTGAATCTTGATGTGACACATACAATATCTCAAAACAGTCACTGTCAGAGCCCAGTAACTTGAATTGGAAATTTCATATCTTATAAAAGCCTTCCAAGGTCATTTCAAGATTTATCCTCTAACAACAGTTTTTATGAGTGGTGCAAGGCGATTTGCATGACCGTGAGGACCCAAAGCACACCACTTGAAGCACTTTCTGGTTCCATATTCCACGACAAGTGTCCCTTCTTTCCCACAGCAGCTTACCCTTAACTCTATAATAGGATTCACTATACTAATTACTCCTCTCACTGTTGTTTATAGTTTCTTGAAAACAAATGGTGTAATATTTATTAGAGTATTTAGAAAATGCCTCATTAGAAGAAAATATTTCACTATATATGTAAAGGGAGTGAGGGGAAAAGGCATGCTAATATCTAGAAAAGTGTTCTGTAGCTGCAGGTGCAGATCTACTATGGGTAATTTTTCAAGCATATCTGAGGACATACAAGAAAGCCCACGTGACCTAACAGAAATGAACAAGGAAGAAATAGTAGGAGACAGAACTCCACGGATCTGTGCTTACAAAACTTAGTATAGTATTTGCTTGAGGTCATCCTACCTTCCTAAATGAGGACCACTACCAATATGCTGGGATCAAAACAACCAGTTTCTGTCATGAGTTGGAACTCAAAACACACTGCCTCCAAAAAATGATGTCATGCTTGCTGCTTGGGTCCATAGTGCATATAAATTATACAGAATATTAAATTTCATTGTGCTATTTTCTTACATGCATACAACATACTTTGACCATCCACTCCTTTACCCTCATCTTCTCTGTTCCCATCCCCAGTGCCCTTCTTCTTCCCAAATAGGCTCCCTTCTAACTCTCATGCTGTCATATGCATTACTTTTTTAAAAGGCCTTTGAGATGAATAAAAAAATGTAGGTATTGTGTATATATTGTTTATATTATAAGAAAATTAATTTTATGTCTAAAGATGCTTATTTAAAAAGTGTGATATTTAGTTCAATATTTTTATATATTTCAGTCTGTGCTAAATGTGCTTGCATACATGTACATAAGTAGATAGTACTTATGCCTGCTTGGAGAATAATTAATGGGTTCTCCCATTTAATATGGACAATAATAAATACAATCAAAATTCAGTATCCATCAAATTTACACAAAATTTAAACATGAGGAACACATTTATTTCTGTGGAGGCAAAATTATTTAATTAAAAATAATAGATAATATTTATAAAGTTAAGTGATTATTGCTAACTCTTTAGTGCACTGTGTTCTTCAAATTTAGCATTCTAATTTAAATTCCATGTTTAATTATGTGAATTAACACCAGTAAGTATCCCTGATACCTTTAAAAACAGAATAGCCTTCCTTTTCACTGTTTTATTTATTTTTTTATTAATTAGTTTTATTGGTGATATTTAAATATACATAAACATTAGATTTAGGAAAGCAATGAACAAAGCTGACATTTTTCATTAAACCTGGTTTTGCGAATTTTAAAATATTCTTTATAACCAAAAAGATATCATTTGTATTAAATTGCAATTAAAACATATAATGGTACTTTAAGTATTTTAGCATGATCTGTATTTATCTCAGTTTAATAAGAAGCAGTTGCTAAAATATTTATAATTTAAATATCTTTCATCACATTATACATAGATAAACAGAAACACACTACCAAAGTCAGCCTAAATTATAAATTTTAAAAGACTATATTCAAGGCACAAAGGATTTCTAAAATATTAAGACCAAGTTTCTGTCTAAGCATATGCACTCGGTTAGCTGAACATGAATTTCAGAACATGTTTGTATTTGTCCAACAAAACATAAGAAAAAAATCTTGGATTACAGGTATGTTCAAGGTGGTAGAGAGTCAAAACAAACTAATAATGCAAAATATTGTGTTTTCAAGATATTTAACTCTTGCACATTTAACTCAAATCCTGTATATATGTAGCTCAGTTTTTCAATTCTCTGGTGTTTTTTTGTATTCATATTTTGGATCACTCAAAAAACTAACCATCAAACTAAACATCCCATAACAACCCATATTATTTCTGATATATAATTCACTATTGCAAGTCTGATCATGAGGCCAAATGGTGCTTTTGTTGTGTTCTGATGTTTTAATTATTAATATAACAATTTGCCTTTAAGCAGCTACCGATTTAACCTAATAAAATGACTCTACTTGATTACTCATTATAACAATTTATTTCCATGAGACTTCTCAGTTGTTAGGAAATCAAGCAGCATTTGAAGAAAATCTGACATAATAAAATATGTGCCAAGCCCTCCTGTGACTATAAACCTACTGCATCAAAAAGCTGTGAGTCAGACTCTCTTTGGTGTTTGAAGTTTTTCTAGTTTCATTTCAATATCTTCCCTGTTATTGTTATTTTCTGTTGTTTGAGGAAACAAATTAAAAAATACAAGTACACACAGTGGCACTTTCTTAGGAAAGGGAAATTCTTGTTAAAATAAGCAAACTGTTTCAATCTTTATTACCTTGTAGAAATATGACCCCCCCAAAATTATTTCCCCAATATAGAGATATAAAGTAAATCTTGGAACCTGAATTCTGGGAATAGGTTGGGGAAATTATTTCAGACTGAGCTTCAAAAGCAATAAACAAAGGTTTATATGAGAAAACAAAATAAAAGCAGAAATGGACTGTGTTGGCTCTGGGCAAAAGTGATCTAGATGGGCTTGTAAAACAACCAGTCTCAAAAGAAGTTAATTCAATCACACTGCTTTGTCATTACATCCAGACTGCTGTATTAATATATAATTTATTAATATCATCTTGACTTTGTTGATATCTCTTGACTTTATAAAGGTAATTTAAATATTAGAAAAATTCCAAAACATTAACTCTGACATTATGTTTGACCATTCCTTAATTTTTTTTTTTTGTTTTGAACCTAAGCAGCAAAGCTTCAGAATTCCATATATATGTCAATCAAAGATAATTATTTGTAAGTTCTATTTTTAGAAAAACAATTAAATATAAATGATTTCTATATTTGCTATTTTGGTAAGACAGATGCTTTTGAATCTATAAGTTAGTTTTGCAAATTTAGATATGAATTTAGTCTGAATTAAAATATTTTTTACTTTCAATACTTTGCTCTCTCATTGTTTCTATTGTAAAGATACCATGTGATGATTTGACAGATAGATTTTAGGCTGTTGTATGTGGCAGGTAAAGAATTGCAAGTGTACATCTAATACTAAAAGAAAAAGCAATTACATTTACTGAAGATACAGGAAGATGAGCTCAGGGCTGGTCCATGCTAACAGAAACAAAAATGTGGCACGCAAAGAAAATTGGTGTCAGGACAACAGGAGTATAAAATGTACACATATAAATCAGACTTTCAGATTTTAAAAGATGTGCACCATAGCCTAGATGCCTCTCACTGAGCATCTAGATAACACTGACAGGAATGACTGCCAGTCTGCTGAGTCATCTCAGGGACATCATAACATGAAAATCTGTGCTGGACACCACTCAAATTAAATCACATGCAGGCAATGTGGTCCACATATACATAGAAACTTTATTGAGATTCAAGGGGAAAAGGCTACTGAAGGTGTAGCTATGAAATCTAACTTGTATGTACTCTGACCTGGAAATTTAGAAATTTCTTCATTCTTTGATAGGTTTGTTTTTGGTTCCCTTAGAACAATGGAAGGAGGATTCTCCCTGGGGGAAACCCAAATTCAAGTGTGTGTGGGGAGTGGTCACCCAGCCCCAATTGTGCTACCTGTGCTTGTAATACACATGATCTATTTTCATTATTCAAAAAATTGTGCATATATTTCATAACTACCAATAATGAGATGCATATATTGTATCAGAAAAATTTGTTTATAATTTCAAACTTTCCATTTTTCCTTTGTGTCTGTTTCCATATATGTAGATATTATGTACCTATAAACATATCATATATAATGCTATTTTTTATTTTTCACATTTGGCAACTGCAAACGAAAATTTCTTTTAGTCAAATTGTGGACGTTTTCTGATTATGTGAAAATAAAATATTTTGGTTCACATATTTGGCTTTGCAAATATACTTTAATATTTTCAATTATCTTTCTTAGTTATTTCTTATGTAACTGCCAACTGAATAATTCTAAACACCAATAGAAGAAATTATTATTCATTGCTAAAACTTATCATCATGATTTATACTTTAATACCTTTGAAAATTAAATTTAAATACTCCTAATTTTACTAAATTATTTTCTTAAGGATAAGTGTTTGTTTGTTTTAATCACAGAGTTGAACTGAGTACCAGTAATGCAGGCATTACATATTACCAATATGTGGAAGATATTTTTCATGCAGAATAGGATTAAATAAGGTTATAATATCATATTTTCCTTAATCTGTAAAAAAGGAAATAAGCATTCAAATTTGTAGATTTATCATATTTTTATATAAAAAGAATAAGAACTTGGCCTGAAATATAAAAAGAAAAAAAGGTTTTTTCTTAATTTTCCATTATTTAATATTTTTTAGTTGACTAGTGCATGTTTCCGTTCCTTCTGAGAAGTTTGCATATGTACACAGCACATCTTAATACGTGTTTTCATCTCCTTTCCATACCCTCCGTCTCCAGTGCACCCATCTCTTGGTATGGTCCATGCTCTGTACATGTACCAGCTCCACACAAGGAAAATAAACATTATGTACTTAACATTTAAAATATTTTCAAAAATATAATTTGTGGTTTTTAAATCTGAGATAGTGCTTCAAATCACTTCAAATCTAGTTACAGAATGAAATTCAAAAATGTTATGAGGGGAGTAAAATATTCCCTCCTAAAATGTAATCAGAGAAGATTTAAATGATAACAAATATATTTTCAAAAGTATCTTTAAATTGCCAAAGATACTTCACTTACAAATTATATTGAATTCTACATATATATGATAAACAGTACTCTTTATCCAAAATGTCATGTTTTCCAACAACACATATTATTTTCTTTTTCTTTTTCTAACTCCTCTGTCACAAATATTGTGTTTGTGTATTTTAATCATTTAAATTCATATCTGAATTGTATAAAAATATTTCCAGAAAATGTAGATAATTTCTCCTTCATGTATTTCCATGTCACCTCTAAATTAACATACCTGAAATATTTTCTTGAATTTTTCCAAATTTAAAATGTCTGATAACTTTTTTCCTCAACATAGCTTGGAGAAGGATATATCAGTCTCATTGTTATTCTCACCATACTATCCATAATCTCATTGTATCATTCTTATAATGTCTCTATTTATTTCAGATATGTTATGTACTCTTTAGTTTTTCTCCTCTAGAATGTTATATTCCCAGGTCAGTTGTCCAAGGCTATTGTCATGTGACACTGTAGGAAAAGATTCCTACATCCCTTTAAGGAAAATTAAACATTTACAATTTATCATTCACATTTCTATTACTACTCATTTTCTATTATATTCTGATGTTAATGGCTTACTAAACAATTGTTTCTTTCCTATCACTCTTAAATTATTTTCAAATTGGAGATTTAGGATAGCATAACAGAACTCTAATTTGAATTATCTCAATTTCATTATTCATTATCTATTATAACCTTGAGCAAGTTATGTAAAAACCTGAATTTTTGATCTGAAAAATGGAAATAAACAATCTACTTCACAGATATTTTTGTGAGCATTAAACCAGTTAATGTTAGTAGAACATTTAGAATTTGTCTACTAATTTAAAAATATTTTCTTCATTGCTGTCATTTTGGAAACATTCAGTATGTGCAGCATTTCTTCCCTCACAATGCTGTTTCAAATGTGTTGTAACTGAATGTACTTCATTGTTTCTCAACACTTCTGAATATTTTTCAGCCTGCCTCTAAATTCTTCTCACTTAAATATATTTTTTCCCTGTTATCTTCCTAGTCCCAGTACATGGCAACACTATCACTATAATCTGATAAGCTCATAATCTTGATCTTTTTGTTTTCATAATTGTACCCCATCTCATCTTATGTGTTATTAGATTGTATTAAATGTAACTCCTATCAGCTCCCAAATAGATGTAAAACAAATCTACCTTTCTTTATATAATTTTTACAGTATTACAAGGTATGGTGATGTCTAATTTCAATAACTTATCTACCTGCTTCCATTCATGATCTTGGAGTCTTCTCATCTCAGCAGCCAGGGTCATCATTTGAACGAATATATCAGCACTTCTGAATAAGATCTTGTTAGGACAACACACCCTCTGTCCTGCTGAATACTACTCAGAAACGTGGGGGGGGGGGAAATATATATATAGCAAATATGTGAGGATTCTGAAAACTAAATAATGGCAGCATAACTGTAGAGGAAATGTAGAATTGGAAGTGATGACGAATGTACAGATGTCAAAGGCCCTCTGCTGTTGAGAAGTCAACCTAAAAACCCAAAGTGAAGATCACAATAGCAGAGAGTAATCCAAGAACAATATTCTGTTTCTACCTCAAGGAACGGGAGAAGGATGTCCTGTCAGTGATACTGGTGGCCTCCAAGACCTAGAAATGCCTGAGACTAAAAGTAGAGTACACTTCCTTTGTGACTGAGGGTATAATGGTCCCCAAAGTGTAGTGTAAACTCTGTTGAGTTTCTCTCTCTTTGACATCTTGGTACCTGGGCTCTGGACAGGAATGCCACAACAGGAATTGTGTAGCAGAAAATGTTAAATGAAGTCTCAGCCTTTTAGATAAAGAGCTAAAAATCCAAGCTCCCTGGAATAAGAAAGAGCCAAAAGATTGTAGAGGAAGGAGAGCTCTGTAAAGCAAACTCATAAATTTGTTTGTGAAGTACTGGACTCATCTCCAACTTCAGTCATAGGTCTTATATTCAATAATACTACAAACCGTTTTGGGGAGTGAACTAAAATCTCTATTATTTCCCAAGTCCCATACTTACCACTAGATATCTCACATGTAGCCAGGATTCAAATAACACTGCAAAAATATTTTGAAAACAGAATTCCAAGAAACAAAACTTGAAGTGGTTCATTTTCAAGACAAAGTAGATAGCTCTGAATAGAAAATTACTAGCAGCTAAACTTACCTAAGGCTTGCAGATGCAACAAACTGCAAAGTCTATGCACCTGGAAGCAAAGACGATGCTGGGGCAGAGAAAACTAAAAAGTCTTTGTTGAAAAATGTAAGCTGGGGAGGGAGAGAAAAGAACACCTTATAAGGAAATAATGAAATTTAGGTGACTTCCAGAAAGAGTACAGTACTCAGCCAATGAGGAACAGGGGAGAAGGTTTTCTAGGAAATAAAATGTTTGCTGTAACTGCCCTGGTTTGCCTGTCTACCAGACATGTGAACTTGCAAGACCGACAAAGTCTCCCTTTTGCTGTGCTTTGTGTCTCCAAATCTATTCCTTTGGTTTGAGAAAGTGAGATGACTTCTCACCACAACAAAATAAAAGATGATCAGAACTTGCAGTCTGTAGCCAAGAAGGTGAACAGCTGATTATAACAGAAGGATAATTCTCCATATGATTTAATTAAGAAACAGAATCTCATAGCATTCTATACAAACAGTCCAGCATACAACCCATTATTATTTAAAATATGAAGATTCATGAAAATCCCACATACTATCATTATTGGCCAACTTTAAAATTCTATGAATGCCAGAAGTATACAATAAAGATTTTTAAAGGAAGTACAGTCATCCTTCAGTACCCATGGGGCTTTGGTTAGGATTGGCCTTAGTTATGAAAAGCTATAGATGCTCATTTCATATAAAATGGCAAAGTATTTGCATATAACCTGCATAATCCTCTTCTGCACTTCAGATCATCTCTAGATAACTTATGATACCTAACATTATGGAAATGGTATGTACATATTAGTTATACTGTTGTTTTTAGGTAATAAGGACAAAAAATGTTCATGTTCAGTACAGTTCAAAAGTAGTTTTCTGCAAATAATTTTAGCCTGAGGTTGATTGAATTCACATTTATAGAACCCATGGATATAGGGTCTAAACTACTTTAAAATGTCTCAGAACCAAGGAAGAATGGGAAGCAATTACAGTAACAAACCCTCATTATGTGGGTACAGCAGCTAAGAAATAAAAAATTAATAAGAGATTTGATAAACTTGAAGGTAAATTAATAGAAATTACTCAGTATGGACAGTAAGATAGAAGTTTGAAAAATAACAGAGTCCCAGAAACATGTGTTGTAATAGCAAAATCTCTAAGATTCGTGTTATCGAAGTCCCAGAAGGAGAAGAAAAGTTGTGTAGGAAAATTAAATACATAATTACTGAAATCATTCTTAAAGTAGTGCAAGACACAAAAATACAGAGTTAAGAAACTCAGGACACTCCCGAACAAGGTAACTCAAAGAAATCAACATAAAAACTCTCAAACTGGAGGTTGCCAATCCTTATGGCAAGGACTATGAGGAGGAGAAATGGTTGTCTGATGAATAAAATATGGATAAATGAGCTCACTGTGACTCCCTACATCCGACACCCTGCTTGTTACAAAAGAGGCACATGAGACACTGTGCCTGAAATTTAAAAAAAAAAAAAGGTCTAATCATGTATTTTCTGATTTAAAGAGGCCTCTGGCTAATGTTATGAGAAATTCCAATGGTTCATTTAATAATAAAAGCAATTAAAAAAACCTCTCAAACCGCAGAAACCTCAAGAGAAAAAAAACCTCAAAGAAGTTAGAAAAAAAAATCAACATGCTTATAGGGGAAACATTTTTGAATTACATTTGTTTTCTCATCAGAAATCAGGGAAGGTAGGGAAAATTTAGACCATTGTGTCTATAAAAAGAATTTTTAATCCAGAATTTCATATCCAGTAGAAACGTTCAAAAATAAACACGAAGTTGTTCTCAAATGAAGGAAAACTAAAAAAGAAACTGTACCCAAAACTGATACAGTATGTAGAGGATCTGAAAGATAGCTTGAAAATTCTTGTGTATGTGGAGCAAAGAACTGCAAGCTTATACAGAATGGTAAAAGAAAAAGTGGCTGCATTGATTAAAGTTATTGTTTTATTCACAGAAACAAAACAGTGATACAGACAGTGACAAAGTGGTCCTCAGACATCAGGGGAATAGGAAGAGAAAGATAAGTCAGGATTTTGGATTTAAAAGATCTACATCCAAACCAAGGTATCTCCCATTATATCTCTCTGGACATGATGGACAGAAATGATTGACAGGATGCTGAGTCATCGCAGGGGCATCTAGTACACAGGACACTCCCACAGTCCACTCTGTTTAAATCACATACATGACATGTGGCCCATATGTATGAACAATTAATGAAGTTTGAGTAAGGAAAAGTTTACTTTAGGTCAAGCTACAGAATCTAACACACATATGCTCTGGCCTGGAGCTTTATAGATTTTATGAGCCTTCATTTCTTGGGTCTTCTGCTTCTCTTAGGACAATGGAAGCAGGATTGGCCCAGGGTTCTTGCTCAAATTTAGATAGATGGAAGGATGTGCTCAAACAGCCCTACACTGACTATACTAAAAATTATTAAAGAGTATTTCCAGACAAAAAAATTATACCCAAAGGAAACTTGAAAGAATGAGTGACCATAATGAAAATGGTAAATATTTAGGTATATGTATATGTATATATATGTGTATATATTGATGTATATATATATGTATATATATGTGTATATATTGATATATATATA
>NW_004624814.1:3804188-3816117 GCF_000247695.1 Heterocephalus glaber | reverse complement strand
AAGTTTCCCAGTCTTCAAATAAGAATGTAGTTTTTTTTTCCACTTATAAATATAACAAGTTGTGTCATTCACTGTTAAGGGAAATTTGAGTAAGGCTAATTTCATTTTTTATTTGTGCATCACAAGACTGATTCAATTACTCTATTAAGCCTTTGCGATGCATTTTAGCTTCGCCCAATATTGGTCTGCTCCTTTATCTGTCATAGCTCTAGTAACTGTTTTTATTTGCCTGTTTTGTTTTATATTGTTTTTTTGTCCCATAACCCTGACATTTTGTCACAATGTTCCCAGATTAGAAAGCCCACTGTGAAGCTTGCTCAGTGTTCACTCAGTACCTCTCCTGAGAACATTGTCTGCCTGTCTGCAGGCTTTCTTGTGGATATAGGGGCTGAAAATACAAAGAAGGCTCACTAGATCCTGGCTAAGCAAAGCCTATGCAGAGGTAAAGACTGACAGAGTAAACTTTTTGGGCTGTGGGAAACAAGAACCTGAGGGTACCTTAAATTTCTTTTTCGATCCCACAGGGACTGTTTATAGATACAGTACTGTCTATTTCCTTCTACATCTTTGGAGTTTACTAACTAATATTTTTAAATATTTGAAATAAAATAATAGTTTCTATACTGAAAGTATACCATTTTTTCTTATCATTCTTTAAATAATACATGACAAATATAATTTAGATAGCATGTGCATTGTGCTAGATGTTATCATCCAAAGATGATTTAAAGTATCTGGGAAGATGTGCCTAGGTTATGTGCAAAGGTTGTGGCATTTTATTTGAAACTTGACTGTCAGTAGCTTTTGATATCCACAGTTTCCTGAAACCAATCTCTTGTGGACACTGAGGGATGACTGCAGTTCTACATGACTTCACATAGTAACACATAGCATTTAGCATTTTCTTATATTTTCTCTTTTCCTTGTCACTCCTATTTTCTCATCCTTCTTCTCCCTAACATTATAGACTATGTCAGTGTTACACCCTAAGATTATATTTCACTCTTATTTTTTCTTGATAACCTGTCATATGGAAGGCAAAATTTCATAAATATTACATGCACATGATGCCATTTTTGCACCCAGTTTTAAATTAATGTTGAAAATTTAATTCTTTTAAATATTTGGATATTTAATTCAAAGCATTCCTCAGCATAACGTATTTTGCCATTATTGAAATAATTTTTATCAACACAAACAATTTGGGGAACATTACCCTCATTTTTTTTTAGCTACTTATTTCTCGACTTGCCAGTTCCATAAAGACAATTTTTGATGACTGAAATAAAAGGTGAAATCTGGTTTATAGAACTGATATTATTTTTTAGCCATATGTGTAATCTATAATAGGAAGTCTATAATTTAAAGTCAAAGAAGATCATCTAGCCCATGTTTCTTTCTTTGTATCACATATATTTAATATTTTTCCCACTCACTCTGGCTGGTATATTTGATTGAATTTTTGTTTTTTTGAATCTTCCTATATTTAAGTCATCTGCCCCAGTTCAAAAATTTTGCCCCTGATAGAAATTTTTTTTTTCTTATTACTTGCTTACTTGTGAAAGCCATGAAACACATGATTATTTGAGAGTCTCACTTGGATTTGTCTGATTACATGGTTGTAGATTTCTAATAAAATTCTTAAACTTGAGCACAAAGTTGAAACACATAGCACTATTGTGAACTACTGTGGAAATACAGGTTTAATCTGGGATTCATTCAATAGTCCAGAATTTCTGATTCAATATTTTTGATGAAGTATCTGAATTTCTAGTAAGTCTCAAGAGTATGCTGATTTTCCTGGACTGGAAATCTCACATTTGGAAGCACTGTTCTCAGGTTACACCAATGGAATACACCATAAGAATTCTTAAAATGTCTATTATATTAATAAGAAATTCTGAAGTAAACAAGCAAAACATAAAAGTCAATGGAAAATGAGAAGAATTTTTGACTATATAAAATTATTGCTTTTAAGTTAGAAAAAATGTAAAGACTGACATATTTGAGCTTTCTTTAGAAGCATTTTGTTTAAATCTGCATAAGTACATTTAATTGACATTTTCAAGTAGGGAGTGATTACTTGTACCAGTTTTAATTAAGTTGAATAATGTTCAAAATTTATAAGCAACCTCCACATGTTTATAGAAGTTTCCACTAACCTATAGAAATAATCACATTAAATATTCACATTAAAAACAAAAAGAAGGACTGGGGATTTCGTTCAGTGGTTCTGCCTCCTGCACGCAAGCACAAAGTCCCAAGATAAATCCTGGGTCCAAAAAACAAAAACACAATAACCCCAAAAATCAAAAAGAACCCAAACTAAAGTACCAAGATATTATCTCAGATTTATTAGATTAGTGAAAATTTCACAAAGTTTTTTACTTCAAGTATTGGTAAGAAAGGATAAAAGCTATATAACATTACTAGTTGTAGGATTATTATTTGACTAGAATATAGCCAGTCTTTCTCTTTTTAGCCATTCTGGTAGATAAGTAGTGGTATCCTATAGGGTGTGTTTTTCTTTGTTTTTGTTGTTGGGTCTTAATTCTTACATATTTATTTTCAAATACTATATTCCAAAATTTGTGTCAATGAACTACATTAACATAATGATTGTAGCTACTTAAATTCAATGAACATATAGAGCCTGAATGTCAGGGTATCTGGCAGATACTGGGTCTAAAGCACTAAATAAGACATAGTAGGTGCTGATGAGAAGTTCTATTCATTATCACTCACATAGATTTAAAAATAACTGCACATGTTGTAGAAGTTCAAGTGTCTGCACAGTGGCTCAAATGATAACTTTTGTTTGAGACAGTGTTGCATTATCATAGATGAACTTGCTTACAAAGTTAGAACAGTTTTAAGAAATATTATGATTTTATCAGTGAAGATGGTTATGTGGGTAACAATATGTATTGAGAATTCTCCATCTGCTACTATGTTTTCTTGTTTTCATGACAATTTTTTAAAAGCCTCATTTTAACTCATTAACTTTAATTTTATTTAACAAGTCAGAGCTTACCAAGTGCTACTCTCAGAACTCTGTGATATAACTCCTTTAATCTTCATCACAACCCTGTTGGGCACCACTGCTATTCATAAACTGGGTCTCAAGTAACTTTTTGCTTGTAATGAGAGGTAGAATTTATAATGGACAGTCTGGCTCCAGAGTGTATGCTTGTTGCTCTTATACAATATTACTTGCAAACTGGGAATCCTAATATAGATGGAAGATATTTTCAGGAAGAATCAGTAATTGTAAAGAATGAACTCAAAACCAGTAAGTCTCATTCTCCAACCTGTGATTTTAACCACTACACATGGATTCATGCTGGTCATTCATCACAATAGCAAATTCACGATCTGAAATTATAATGTTCCTTCCAATATTTTGCATAGTTTACTTCATTTAATACTTTTAAAAAACCCATAAAACTTTAAAAAGCTTTCTCTCCTCTCTCTCTCTCTCTCTCTCTTTCTTCTTCTTCTTCTTCTTCTTCTTCTTCTTCTTCTTCTTCTTCTTCGTCTTCTTCTTCTTCTTCTTAGGACAGGGTCTCACTATGTTGTTCAGTTTGGCATTAACCTCACTGTATAGCCCAGGCTGGCCTTGGACATACAGGTATCCTTTTGTTTTAGCTAGAAGGCTCTGGTAGATAAGGAAATTAGTTTTTAAGCAATGTAAGCAATTAACACCCAAAAGAAAATGTTATTTTGATAGACCCAATATATTGTATGGCCAAATAACTATTTTTAAAGTCTACAAATTTAATTTTCAGTAAGAAAAATGACATTAGTAAAAGCAATGTTCAAAAATTCTTCATTTAAAATTTGTGTGACAGTTTCTTTTTGTTGAGTAGATCATAAGCAATTTGTTATAATACAAGCTTATTGACTCAAGAGACCTTATTCATCTGGGTGATTTCACCATTTATTACACAACCACTTACTGGACCTTCACTATTCAGTTTTTCATTTATCCTTTAATATACAATTGCTCAATGCCTACAATATCCCAAGGACTCTTCAAACACTGGTTCTGAGATGAGTAAAAGGGAAAAAAACTCTGGTCCCATGCCTTTGTATTGTAATAAGTGGTTTTGGGGAAGAAAGCTGGTAAATAAATAATACTTGAATGAGGAAGGTAATTTCAGAAAGTGGAAGTTACTACAAAGTCAATCAAACAAGATAATGAAATGAAATTTCTTGTGGCAGTTTGTAAGAAAAGTCTTTGAAAAGTACCTTTTGACATAAAATAGAGATGCAGGAAAGGATCCACCCATGTAAATATCACTCCCAGGGTGAAGAAACAGCCTGTTGAAAATCACTGTAGTAGTAATTTTCTCCTTATTCTCATTTGTATCATTCTCATCCTAGTTTTCATTATTACACCTTTCTGCAGTTTATTAACTGATCTACCTTCTTTCTCATTTCATTTAGCATTTATTGATCTGAGAGATTTATCTTTGCAAAACACAACTTTTGCCATTTCATTCATCTATGTCAGTTTCCTCATTAGATTTTTTTCAGTCTATTGTAGCATATATAAATTGTGCGAACTGTCTGTATCCCTTTCTTTGTTCTTATGCCCATCTTCATTTCTAGCTATATTTTCAGCATTTCCTTTTCTATTCGGTTACCTCAGCCAAAATAATTTATTCAGTGCTCCTACATCACTTCACATATGAAATATTGCTCCAATTTTTTTCTAGTCTGAATTCTTTTCTACCTTGAATCTAAAAATACCTAAAATGTTCCCAAATGGCTAATGAAAGTTCTGACCCCACTCTAAGATTCACACAACTGAATAAATTATTTGTAATCATCCACTAGTGTTTTTACCAGAAATAGCAAAAGAACAAGAAAATATATTTTTAGAAACACGATTACTATATAATGACATAATAAAATGGGCATTTGTTGAAATTTTTTCAGCCTAGTATCTCTTTATAATGACTGGAAGATTCTGCTCTTTATCAAAAATGCATAACCTAGGCTGGAGACCTCAGGTTCACTTCTGAGAGTTTTCCTTTAGAACTAAAACAAAAGCAGAGGACTTTTGGCTTCACCAATCAGTGAAGGGAGCATTTCACTTAAATGAATAGGTATATTTTCTGGAAAATTTTGCTTTCCTACTACCAATTTGACACTCCTGAACAACTGTAACAGTCATTCTAAGTATAAAGAAATATTCACTATTTCCTATATTCTCTTATTGATCTTATACAATGAAATTTAAAGTCAAAATAAGAACACTTCGGTGTCATACTGTCCTAATGTGCATTTACTGTCTTCAGGAATAGAAACACATATAATATTTTTATATTTTACCATTCTCTCTTGATTAAAATTGACTATGAATAAAACACGATTTTACCCTCTGCAAAACTGCCTGAACTTACTCCACTTACATGGAATCCATACCTTCGTTGCCAGGCAACCATGTTCAGATTGCTACTTTGCCTTCGCAGTGAGAGTAGTCAACTGTACTGCACATACACTTTGCATTTTTAAGCATAAAGCAATTCTTTTTATTCATTTCTTTAAAGAAATTATACTTTTCATTCTCTATCCAAGATGAAGCTTTACATAAGCTATTTATATCCTCTGTCATACATCTTGGAATTTTTCTATGCTGTCAGCATCAGAACATCACATTTATATTCCTTTATGCTTCTAGTTTAGCAGACTGGTAGTTATTTCTTCATTTAATAAGATATCAATCCCATTAATACTAGAGTTAAGTATCAAAAGAAAGACAAATTGAATTCAGTAAATATTTACTATATTTAATTTACTCTTTGTGGTACTGAAGATACAGTAGTGAACAAAGCAAACATTATGTTTTATAAACAATAAATAAGTTTACATTTGACTTACAGAAGATAGATTATATACATACAGATTGTTCATACATATGAACAGTATAATAGAGCAATACATAAACTTGGTATTGGTTCATTTTTAGCAGAATGAGATAAACAATTTGGGAAGTCTGTAATATTTCAATTATATGATATCATTTTTAAAAAAGAAACAATAAAAGATTATGTTTATATATTAGGTAGAAAAATTTAAGGAAAGGGAAGCTTACAGACTCATGTAGGATCATTACAGTTTCAGCATATATCGCATTATTGCTTCTGTGGTTAGTTATAAAATTGAGAAGAAAGCTATGGAGCTCAAGGCAGTTGGAGAATTTGAGTTTTGTATAGCATAGAGGAAGAAAGCCTCATTGAAAACATCACACTTGTAAAATGACAACATAATTGAGTGAAGATGCAGTTGACAAATACAGTTTAATGAGGGGAAATAGATAAGTTGAAATGAAAAAAACAATATAGAAAATTGTTGGTGCATAGTGAGTGTGAGATTATGGATAATAATGATGTTGGTAATCATAAGAGATATGATTGCAGGAATGAACAACAGAAGTAAGGTGAAAAATTATTAGAAGAATAGAGGTCAACTAATTTACTAGAAATGTTATCACATGAATTATCTACACAGACATTTAAATAAAGACTTAAGGCACTTTAGTATTACACTGCATCACAACCACATGCCAAAGATTTTATGAAGATGCATAATGAACTGCAGGTCCCGATAGTAGGCAGAAAGTATAGAGTAGAATCAAGAGTCTCACCAGAAACACAGAATTACAAATATATGTGCTTATATGTGCATGTCAGAAAAAAAATGATAAAGAAGAGAGGGGCCTGATTATCTCTTAAGAGTTTTAGACATCTATGGCTACAGATTCTCCAGATAGCTCCACTTCTTCAGTTTTTCAGATGCTCCCTTCCAGTCATTGAAGAGTCTCTCTCTCACGCATGACTAGGAAGAAACACTGCAGTTAACTGGGAGACACTGTGAAGGTATGTGATCCCACCTTCTTTGTCTACATAGGTAGTCTTCCTTTGAAACTTATTAAGTCAGTCCAGGCTCTGCTTTCCTTTATACTCCAATTTAAAACTTAATAAAGCCTCATTGAGATTGTCTAATGTTGCCTGTTCTTCATTTATATTTGAAATAGAGCAGACTGAACTGGTTGCACTGAGAGAAATCAAGGTTGTCTTAGAATTGGAATCCCTGCAGAATGTTAGCAGATGGAATTATAAAATTTCACTTAGTAAACTTGAGATCAAGGGAAACATAACATTTTAGCATAACAATCATGATACCATCATTATATTAAATGACATGAAGAAAGTTTTACCTTACTTTGTCATCCTTCCATAGAGTGTCATCTAAGAAAAATGTATCTGTCCATGAGTGTACCTTATGTGACACTTCCTGGACCACACAGTATTTGAGCATCTCTAATTGTTGTAACATATACATAACATACACATAACAATTACATAAGCATAAGCTTTGAAATGGTATCTACATCATCTGTCTGCCAACTCAAGCTGGATTGGCATGTACATGCCATCACAAGTGCAGCAAGTTCCTGACTTATAGACAAGTTCCATTCCTGGAGAGTTGTTTATAAGTCAGATGTGTTCATAAGCTGACAAGGTGAGTCTCCCCTCAATCCCTGGTACCAAGAATAGAGCTCAGGACCTTGTCCTTGAGAGGCAGCCATGGCACCACTGAGCTAATTCCCTGGCCTAACAAAGTGAGTCTTAGACACAATTCAAATATTTCTAAGTGTGGACTTATTGTGCTTGGAAAACAAGTAAAGGTAAGCCTGATATTTGAGCCAAAAAGTTTACCACCATAATTTTACCCTTAAACT
The DNA here is from genome assembly GCF_000247695.1 of Heterocephalus glaber. The sequence goes on along the minus strand of NW_004624814.1, from coordinate 3,808,364 downwards.
CACTAGTATAATGTGATGTTTTTTCAGTTTTCCATCTTTGAAGACCTGTACACTTTGGAAAACATAAATACATTTAATACCCCATGAAGTCAGCAATAATGAGTGTCACAAACCAGGTCAGAACTCCCCAAGGAGGCAGCTCTGCCCTGCCTTTTGTCATTGACCAGTCTAGGAGTCCCTGCTAGTTATGCAGAAAAGGCTCATGTCCACTATCAATCTCAGTAATGAGTTATAGCATTTGTCTGAAAGAATAAATTAGACTAAAGAGGAGAGTTGGGACCTGGGGAGGAGTGATTGATGATTTAAAAATTGCCTCCCCCCACCAAGTCTTCATTGAGCAACTTGGAGCTTTTAGAAGGAAGAGCCTGGGCTCAATCAAAACAAGAGAGATTTTTTCTATAAACTGAATCCTCCACTAATCTTTTCTCAACATAGTTAAACCTTTCAATTTTGACTTTTCTCCTGCTAGGGTAAACCTTATCATACAAAATTCTGTCACATCAAAAATGTATCTCCATACTCATAGCTCTCTTTATAATCTCTTCTTTTATTTATATACTGTAATATTTCTATAACAAACTTGGCAGTTGCTTGGATTTTAAAGTGTCCCTCTCCTCTTTTTACTCCTCCTTTGGTATAGGTCGTTACATTTTAAATTTGCCTGTCTGTCCACAAACTTTCAAATAGCTCTTATCTTTTTTGAAGGAGCAGAAGAGAAAATTATTCCTATAATTGTTATCTAATTATTTACAATGCACAAGAAATATTTTTGTGCATGAGATTATCTGGTCACCATGAGTGTCTGTTTTATCTCCCCCTGGATTGGCTTTGCTTTCCCCAGAATAATAGAATCAGATGTTCCTATGCCTTTGACTCTTATTTTTGCAGAACAGGTCCAATTTCCCTATGATATTGTAGTCTATAGCCCACTCTGTCTCTGGTAACCTGTCTTGGCCCCTCAAGCTTACCCTGGCCATCCATGAAAAAGATTCAGTCTTTCTCTTTCAAGGAGACACTCCATGTGTGAGCATGGTTGAAGAGCTGATGGCCTTGTTCCTATCTGGAGAAGGGAGGAAGAGAAAGACTGAGTGTGAAGGAGTCACTGGATCCCTGGGAATCCCCTGATGAAAGCGATTCCTCAGTTCCAAGGCCAAGGTGAGGAAAGAGGTCTTGCCTGGGCTCTAACCTGTCCTATTGCAGATCTCTATATGTGACATTCTGCTAAGGGTCCAAACTGCCCTGCTGCAGGTATCTATCCATGATATTTTTTTCTTCCTGCCTTGTCTCAAAGAGACAGAATGCGGTTTGATGGCAGCCTTGACCTCCCATCACTGTTAGGATTCATCTGCACTATACCCATGTTTAGATTTGGAACCACTGTCCTTGATGAGTCTTTATTGCCTGGAAATTGGATTAGGGACCTGATGTCCCTTCTTGTGCCCCCAATAGTAAAGTTTATGCCACATCTCAAGTGTGGAGAGTTCGCCAAAAGGACCGTTTTTTCAGAGGTGGGAATGGCTGTAAAGGCAGATTCCAAAGTGAATGGGGTTGGGGGGATTTCTGTGGTTTATGCATGCAGGGGAACTAGGACATGCAAAAGCTACCTGATAATGGCCTGGGTTTCTGATCTTGCTTTCTAAATTCATTTTAAGTCTCTGAATCAAAAAGTTTCAAAACATAGAGCAGGAAGAGAGACCCCTTGGTACATTGTTTCTTCTAGTCCTTTGATTTAGACTATATAACTGCAATACAAGTTTTTACTTTGTTTAGCATTTATCAACCTGCCATTGAGGTCCAGTGAAGAATCATGGTGAGAGGGAGGCGTATCCTGACTCCCTCAATGTCTCTTCTGATTAAAGCTGTCACCCACCTGTGTAGATCTCAGGAAGGTTGTTTTCAGATCTACTCACATAATCTCCTGTGCTGAGATGGTTCTACCATAAAAAAAAAAAAATCTATCAGTCCACTCATAGGGACCCAGTATGGATGATTGGCTACAGCTAATTAATCTATGGTCAAAGACCCCAGGGCTGGGTCCTGACATTATTCTGCAGTCTTCTTTTCAATTTCTGGTCAGGGAACCAAAGCTGTCATGTCAGGGGGATGAGCACCTGTGCTCCTCTGTCCAAGAAGCTCACTGGGATCATAAACTTAGTACCAATAGTGAATTAAAGATACAAAGTTCAAAAAGGAAGAGACTTTATTGAAAAGGGGTAAAAGGAGAAGATAGATAGCTACTTTCATAAGAATCAGAGCTGAGGGTTCTGCAAAGGTGGAGGACCTATGGGACTTTGTTCCTCACTGCTTCTAATGGATGTAAAGGGGACTTCTTTATACCTGGAACTTGTGATAACCTGATTACTTGTGATTCCTCACGATAATCTAAGCTGATTTTGGATTAGACCAGGGGCCCTATCTACATCATTTCTTCTGGCATTCTATGTGTAACTTTTTTGTGTTTGTTTATTGTTCTTGACAGAGCCTTATCTCTGGGATGGGCAGGTAGCTGGTTGGGAGGGACTTTATCCATGGTTAGCTTGGAGTAAGCAAGAGAAATATGTGAGTAATATAGTGACTCTAGAGTGGATAATATAGTGACCCTAGAGTAAATACATACTGTGTGTAGTATGTATTTGTGTGTTTTAGTGCATAAATGTGAGATTTTCCCAAAGTTTGCCCTCCCACCGTTCTGCTTCCCCTGGATTCTATTGGAGGTAAAGAGGGATGAATATTTCACCTTTTTAGCTTTGTGCATTTGGTTTTCTCTCTGTGCCCTGTTAACTCCCTCTCGCTGGTAAGTCCTTAATGCCACCTGTGCTATCTGGTGTCATTTCATCTGTTTTTTTTTTTCTTTCTTTTTCTTGCCATGTCCTTGAAACTGCTCCCAGGGAAATTTCTCTAATAAAGATTTTAACTCTTAGTCATGTGAGATGGGATCCAGTCTCCTCCCAAGGCTCCAGACCTCCCTGCCCTTGGCCCCACACAGTGGGGGTGAAGTCCACCCATGGGAAGCCCCAGGACTCCCTACATCAAAACCATGGTGGACTAGTCCCAGAGGTGGCATTTCCTCACACACTTTTACCCTGTGCTCACACTCACCTGTCTACACACATGCACACTCACTTTTCTGCAGCATTTAGAGATGGGCTGTGGTCATCACAATATTCCCATACTTACATGACTTGGGAGCAGCATTCAGCTGCACCCTGTTAGTATATCTCTGAGCTTACTGTTGACACAAATTGTCATTCAGGACCCTCATGCCAAGTCTCCACACCCTTTCCCCACAAAATGTTGATAGTAATCATCAAGTGTGTTAGTTGACACTAACTTCTTTCTTTTGGAACTCCATAAAATTTATTTCAATAAGTCAACAAATTTCAAATCTGAGGCAATAGTAAAATTTTCTATGTCACAGAGAGATCACAATGTTAAATATAATCATGATGCACATCTATACATTTGGATAAAAATCTAAAATGCATATATTGAAGACACCAAATCACCCCGCTACAGATAGGCAGGCCTGCCCATGCCCTATCTAGGTCCTGAGTCACACAGAACATGCCGAATTAGCAGGCTGCAAACAGGCAGGTCTGCCCACACCCTACCGAGGTCCCCAGTCCAGCGGAAGACACCAAATAACACCACTGCAGACAGGTAGCCACCTGGTTCCACACTGCAAAGACACAGAGGACACCAGACCACCAGACCAAGGTACTGAGTCCCGCTGTTCCCAGCCCAGAGGTAGGGGCCTCTGAGCCATCGTCCCATTGCTCCTGGTCCAGAGGAAGGGGCTTCCAGGCCACTATCCCTCCCACTGCTCCTAGCCCAGAGAGAGGGGCTTCTGAGCCACCATCCCACTGCTCCTGGTCTAGAGGAAGGGGCTTCCCAGCCACCATCCCTCCCACTGCTTGCAGCCCACAGAAAAGGGCTTTTGGGTCACCATCCCTACCGCTGCTCCCAGACCCTGTCCCACCTCACCCAGCTCAGAGGAGGTAATCTGTGAACGCACTAAGAGCCACCCACCCCAGTTGAAATGAGAAAACATGTAAATAAGTTTCAAAACCAGACTTCCAGATCACCTACAGCAACCCTAAAGGGAAATGAGATGGAACACTCTGATACTCAACCACCTGGACCCACTGAACTGGCAACAAAAGGGGATCTGGAAAA
>NW_004624814.1:3777863-3799123 GCF_000247695.1 Heterocephalus glaber | reverse complement strand
AAAAATAAGAACCAAGATGCATTATGTAAAGGTACAATTCCCAATGAGAAATGTAATTGTGTTGTATACCTACAATGTACCAATAAAAAATTTAATACAAAAAAAAATAAAATGCATATATTGCTTATGTAACCTCTTTATCAAGTTTTCTTCTACATAAATTGATTTATTGATTAACAAATATATTAATTAGAGGAAAGCAGATATCTCAACATAACACACTATCATGTTAGCAAAGTTGTTACAAGTTCTATCTACTAATTTAATTTTATTGAGCACATTTTGAATCCATGGTTTTTTAATTCTTATGTTTAAAAAAAGAACATTTTATAAAAGAATCTTGTGCCTATAAATTAAATTATAAATTTTAACAGTATTTCATAGTCTGACTCATTGGCCTTTATCTCTCTGATTCTCTATTTTAAATTGAAGTCCTACATGCTTTCTTAAAAGCCCTTGCTAGTAATTTGTTGGCAAAAAAAAACGCACTTCAACAAATAATTTTGTAAATATCTTTGTCTCATTTGAAAGAAAGTAATCTAAGTATTTTAATAAATTTAGATTAACAGTCTCCTTTTTTCATTCATGAAAATAAGTGAAAACTTATTTGTTTCAAGAAAGTAAACATTTTGTAGAAGTAGCACTTTATAAAAACTTTTAAAGGCAAACAAATCATCTGCTGTAAGATTCTGAATAGAGGAATATAGGCCACTGGGATCACTGTGCACATCAATTGTGGATTATAAAACCATGAGGCTCAGGTGCATTAAAGCTCAACTGTGATTTTATTTTTTGTCTGCTTTTTCAGGAAATTCATTAGTCTATAGGAATCATGTATCTAGATAAGCATTTTTATGATATTCAATAATACTTTCACATTCTCAGGAATTCTAGACTATATTTTATGTGCCTAAGAGTTAGGGTTACCATTGGAAAGGGAAAGCTAAGCTCTTTCTGATTGGAAATTAAAGCCACAACTTGAGAAAAATGAAGTGAAATAAGTTCCAGCTGGAGTAGCCTGAACAAAAGTAGGAGTCTCAGGACAAGTGGAGAGAGAAGAGTGTTAGACTTTGAGAGATCCTTTCTCTGACTGCAGCCTTCCCATTTCATCAGTTTGAGCTTAGAAGTACCAAATCTAGTACAACAAAAGAAAAATCTGTGAGGAAAACAATCTGAATTGGTAGGTTCTGTGGGAAATAAATAATAAAATAAAATAAAATAATAAAAATAAAATAAAATAAAAATTTCAGGTTAGCAATTCCGCTGTGAGTATGTACTTATTTCTTGATAAGAGCATTTTCTTGTTTCTGTCCTGAGTAACACTTCCTGGTAATATTTGTGTTCCCACTAAATTAGAATCCCCCCAAAAGTATCTCTGGGCTTTGGGACTGTTATGTGTCAAGTCTTTTAGTTACAGGGAGGGATACGGCTTCCCTTCCCCTGAAGCTTGATCCTCTCATGCTGGAGAGGATCCTACTTACCATGCTGGTGCTGCAGCAGAACAATGAGCGCAACTGAGATCCAGACGAAGTGAAGCAAGTTCTACTTATTTCTTACCATTAGTTCATACTCTTTTTCTTTTTGTATTAGTTAGAAATAGAAGGGAGATACTGCATATGATTTACATGGATAGAAATCTCAAATCAAAAACGTATTAAACAAAATGCTGAAATATTAACTTGTTAAAATTATTTATTGACTAAGAAACACCATTGAAAATTCAGAAATTCAGCTTCTTACTGAAAAAATGAGATGAAAACTTATTTAGTATTGGGGAAAAGTGGAGCTTGAGTTAGATGTAAACAAAATAGGATTATAACTATAGAGTTTATCATTGAAAGAATATATTTTACAATCCAAAGTGGAAATGCTCCTAAGAGGTCTACTAATTAAAATAAATTCAATAAAAAATAAACTTAAGCAACTTTTGTATTTTTCTCCATATATGTTTGTCATATCCTTCAAATAGAAAAGAATTTACAGGTCCTTACATATATGCAAAAGACCCCTGGAATCAAGTATGGAATTTTTTCTTTCAGCCCCATGCTTTATTGTTCCTTGGCTAGGTCACAGGAGAAGCCATTAAATATTGTCCATGTCTCTGTATTCTTGAGGTTGAATTCAGGAAATACTCCTCTACAAGTAATGTTAATAGAAAAATAAAATATTTAATAGAACAATAGCTCTTGGAACTTTCATTTTTATTAAAATGAAAGAAGGTGGGCAAAATAGTATGCCAGAACTTCACTAAAAAAGAAAAGTTTTATTATAATTTTCTTTTAATTTACAATTATGGAAGCTTCAAGAGGCAAATGTACATAAGAGTATAACACTCAACCAAACTAAAAACCCAAAGACTTAATGTCTACATAAGGTCTAATAGGTGTAATAAGATAAATTCAGCCACAGTAGTCTGATATAAATTCTAAAGCTTTTTTTTTTGTCATCTCACATTGGATTGTGAACACATATCCATCTATGACAGACTAAATAATGATGATTATGATTATTATGGTCTCAACAAATGCGTGTTATGTAGAGTGCTGTGTGATTCCAGAGAATGAAATGAGCAATATGATCAAGAGAATTTTAGTTTAAAGCTTCTCAACTCATTAAAATTGCAAATGAAGAAAAAAATGAATGAATAAAAATGGACTTTTTCACTGAACAAAGGAAACTATGCAGTAATAGAGGATACAGGAAAAAGGTCAAGAGTAGGCTGTATTTTAACAAAGGGGTATTTTAAGCTGAACAGGATAAAACAGTACTACTCTTTAAATGGAATTTAAAACAAATCTGTTAATGGAGGTTGGAATGCATCCTACTGACAGTGTGGGATTTTACCAAAAAAAACGTGTTCATCTCATATGTAAGTCATTTTCTTCAAAGCACTTAACAATATTTTAAAACATTTGATTAAATTTCAAACATTTTGTTTAGTTATAATATGCAAATAGACTGAACCAATAAGTGTGGGAAAAAGGAAGCTGAAACACTGACTGTTGCTGTGTTGATTTCTTACCAAAGTAATCGTATGTCTCAAAAATAACTGATATTTGGTGACAGGTATATTTTCCTCTAATCACAGGCATACTATTTATGTTGAGATGGCATTTTTTCAAATGTTAGCTATCTTTGTGCTGTTCAGAAAAAAAATAACAAAAAAACAGTGGCACAGCATTTGTTTGAGGCAATTAAAATGGACCAAGGAGACCATTGATAATCAGGTTTTAGTCAGGCCTGCAGCTCACACTTTGAGGTGAGCTAAGTTATAGCTTCTTGAAACATTGTATATTCACCTTTTTGGACATTCTGTACAGCAGAACCCTTCACCAAACTATGGAGACTGAGATTGCACTCAAAATCCATCATACAGAACAGCTTAACATTTGCCAGTACCATTCATAATCCTTAGATAACAAATGATGTGATTTCCAACAATCCCACACCGCAACCACATAGCTTGAACCTGTAAATACAACTGCCATTTTGTAAAGCAATGCTTATGAGCACATTTTCAAGATTGCTTGAATCTAAATATTCTAGAGTTTAAATCCTAGTGAGGGCCAATTAACACAATTTTTTCTACTTCCCACTAGATCCATTGTATTCTAGGTCAACAATGCTTATAATAAACATATTTTTAAAAGAAGCTCCAGATCAAAGCTTTTTATATTTCTTCATCATCCTTCAATGTTACATAAAAGTATGACATCAATAAGCACACATGATGATAATTTCTCAACAAAAAGCAAATCAGCTTGTATTTTTATGAATGTTTCATTGTGATTTGAGTGTCTTGTAAAGTTATGTACAATATATGAACTGTGTGGCCTGCACTCTATGCCCCTCAATATTCCTACAAACCCCAGGACCCAGCTTTTCTCATAAAACCAAATGGGATAATATTGACAGATGGACTTTTGAATTTATTGAATTGCAGGCAAATTTGTTCTGGAAAAAACGAATGATGAAGAATGAGGGCAGATATAACCCCTAGAATAACTGGAAGAAAGTTTAGGAGTCTGCCATGATTGACATTGATGCTCTGTATGAAGAGATGCCATGAACTATACTGTATTACATCTCTCCTATGGCTGCAGGTATGGCTGCAACTTCACCTGAAGAATAGTGATGTACTGTCTTGGCATTGCATACCTGATACCTGATCCTCTTTAAAAACAGTATTTTAGTAATTAATTTTATTTCATTTTTTCATTTTGCTATGTTAAAAAGGGTAAATATTGAAAATCTTTAATCCACAGAAAAATAATTACACTGTTTGCAATATAGAAAAGTTACTTGAAAATACAAGTTTCTCAGACAAGTTTTCATAGTATCTCTATAGCTGAAAACATATATAAAGATACTTTCCAATCGATACTAATTCTGCCTTTTATCTGCTCTGGCACTTTCCTCATCCAGAGTATTAATAATTAGATAAAAGCCTTATACCTCCTAACATTTTAATTTCATAATAATTTCATTAGTTTGGACAAGTTATTGCCCTTTTTACATTTAAAAATCCAGTCTATAGAGAGATTGAATAAATTGAGTTCCTACAGTTCTATTTATCTAAGTAAATGTGACAGAAAAGAAGAAATTTAATGTTAGAAAAAATATTGGTTATTATGAGGCACCATTATTTGAATAATTGATTATTGCACATAGTAAGAGCTATATGATATATCTTACATTAATGTACAATATATTGAAATAACTTTACATTTTTGTCTTTCACCTAATTTCCTTAATGGTGAAACTCAGGTTTTTATGATATATTACTTTTTTAACAAGTTGTTTTACACTTTAAATGTGTGATCACATACACACAACCAAATAGGCTCCTATTATCCATTTTTGTTTTTTATTTTTTTTTAACTTGAGACAGTGGACTTTGAAATCATGATTAATAGTATGACATTTATTCATTTCTGTTTGAGAACTCCTTTGTATGATTCATTTTAAATTATATAACAAATTATTTAATGATAACCTATTAAATAAACATAAAAGTGATTTCCCATGAACTTCAAAATTATATAATCATTGATACCTTTATCTTTCTCTGTAAATTGAGAATGAATTGATTATATTTTTGATTAATGACTTTAATGCACACTTAAACAACAGACTTTAGAGAGTTGGTAGCTTTTTAAAAGATTGGTTACTTGATGCTAAGTAAATCACCAGGAGTGCCAATTACTTCATGAATTTTTTTTTTTGGTACCAGGGATTGAACTTCGGTCATTGTGCTTGCATAGCAGGCAGCAAAACCACTGAGCTAAATCCCCGGCCCTACTTCATGGCTTTTTAAAAGGATTTATCAAAAAAAAATCTCCATTTAAATATATCTAGAAGGAAAACATTTTTTTGTGTTTATATTAACAAATAAGTACTACAAAATAAAAGGTATGAGTATTTTTAAAATTTTGTATAATAGGTTTACTTTATTAGGAAAATATATATGCAATTCTATATGTAAACTTGAACAGTTCCTATCTTGACTTAAATAATTCATTTTCATATTTCTTAAGAAATTAAAAATAAGCAATTAAGAATAAATTTTAATTGCTTACACAGTTATGTAAATAAAACTAATTTAAAATTAATTATGAACACTATAAAATAATGTTCAAATAAACAACATTAATTTAGTGTCACAAATAATATTTGCTGAAATATAATATCAATAGCCAGCCATGCTCAGCACAGGTTATTATTTATTTTAGCATTCCTACAAGCATGCACTCTATGATATCTAAATTTTGTTACAGTATTTTTAGTCAAACATAGGCATAAACGTCACCAACCTGTATTAATTGGCAAGAATGCAAAATTTATAGTTAACTGTGACACCTTTTTATTAACTCTTTAAAAGAACACTGTATATATGCAAAATATCTCTAAAGCACTCAAACTAAGAAGCAAATTTTTAACTACTATTCTTAAAGATTAAATAAAACAAAATATTATATCATTGTTTAATATGTATTCAAAATGGATATTCAATAAAATTTATTCAAAGTCCATACCCTCATACAGCTTACATTCTAATGTAGGAAAAAGCTTTTAAAAAATTCTGTATCTATGTCTCTTTGCATGTCTATACTCACTTTTCCATCTATATATTCCAGAATAAAAATTCAAGATAAAGGACATTTTTTCTTTCATTATTTGACACAGAAAGCTATACAAATGATGACAGTAATAATTATTCATATAATTTACTTATATGCAAGTAAGCATAATAATATTTTGTGTAGTATTATTTTCAATAGGAAACCATGATAAGATATATGTTCATCACTATGAAACTATTAGATAAAAATAAAATCAAAATAAAAGTATGAATCTGATATTTGTAAACTAAAATGGAAAATGATATAAGCCTTATTAATAAATGAAAACATATGAAGCAAACTATTTTGCATTTTATGTCACCATTTGTTAAAGCCAGTTAATATCTGCTTATTTATCTAGATTTTTTTAGAGAAACACAAAAGAGAATAATAACAAAGATCATCTTCCTGTAAGATAAGGGAGACTATTGACAGAGATTACATTGCCTATTTTCTACTTATTAGTTTATAATCATTAGAATTTGTTATACATTCAAAGAGAATGAATTAAAGTGCAGTTCTAAGTTCAGAGAAGCTAGACAAGATGTAATCTTGGTGCTTTTACGTGGTGACAACAGAGTTGAGTAATTGTAACAATGATCACATTGCCTTATGAGGACTATAATATTTACAGTCTTACCACATCCATAAAAAGTGTGCTGATCCAAGGTGTAGACCATAGGGCTTTCTACAGGAAGGCTTGTGTGGTATTAAATAATTATGAGAATAAATGAGAATTCCACCATGTTTATTCTAAGCAAATAGCTAATTAAAATTACTATTTAGTAAGAATAGTTTCTGTAGTGTGAGAAACTGAAAGTGTAAATAAGGATTACAATGATTAAAATGAATAATTGATAATTTGAAAGAGGAAGAAAAGGTCCAAAGGGGTAAGAGTGGTGGGAGAGGTAGGGGAAAGGAAAGAAGGGAAAGAAAAAATGATGAAAAAAGAAAAAAACTGAAATGAAGTCTATGTAAAGAGGGAAGGATGGAGGGGGTGAAGGGCGCACACACAGGTAATGGGGAAAAAATAACAACCAAGATACATCATCTATAAGTACAAGCACACAATGATAAATGCAAATGTATTGTATACCTAAAATGTACCAATAAAATAATTTAAGGAAAAAAAAGAAAAAAAAAAGGTAAAGATCACTTGAAATTCAACAAATTTAAGATGTGGAACCCAAAAACATTGAAAAAAATATAGAACAATTTATTGGATATCAAAAATTGAATACCTTGGTTCATGAATGCTTCTATATCCAAACAATTTGATTCACAAGCAAAAGTGTTTGACAAAAGTTTGCTTCTGTTCACAAACTCACATTGGGTGACAAACATGACAATAGCCATATATCCCAAACAAACACAAATGCAAACATCTTCGCCAAAATTGTTGCCTTAGTTACTTTTTCTCCTTGCTGAGATAAAATACCTGACACTCACAAGTTAAAGGAGAAAAGGTTTACTTATCTCACAGTTTGGAAAAGTTTCAATCCATAGTCAACTGGCTCTAATGCATGGTGGCATGGCTGTGGAGCATCACAGAGTCTATTGTAAGGCAAGCAGATAGAAGCAGAAGCAGCAGCAAGGAATGCTAGCATATCTATTTCTGTTCTTTATATTCCATCCAGGTTATCCTCCCTGGGAGTAGATGGTACTCACACCCAGGGTAGGGTGACATTAATCCTAGGATTGTGCCCTTAATTCCAGCATTGCATACTCAATCCCATCATAACCACCATAGATCTAGCCACCTCCAAAAATCCCCCCCAACTAGCACTACTTGAGGCTTTGTAGGGATATCTACATAACAACCTGTAACAGTTATAAAACAAATTAAATTCATAAATTAAGCTAGCACTGTATCTTCAAGATTGTTCGGATACAATTAGAGAAACAACTAGATAGTGGGATAGGAGATGAATAATATAAGTGATAAAATTAACAATCGTGAGCAAATCATTTAAACTTTCTGATTCTCTAATTCTTCGTGAATAAATTAGTAGGTTTATATTGATAACAATTAAAGTTCTTTCTGAAACAAGATTCTAAACATTACTTAAATTTTGCTATATAAAGTGATTAATTATTGATTCTAAGGACATTTAAGTTAGCGAAGGATGCAGGATAATCTAGTTCGGATAAGAAACCTGATCATTGAAGATGATCTCAAGATACATGTTAATAAATGATTGTAAAATCAAGAAGTCAACTTGTGATAATTTACATGCATGGTTTTATATTTATAAAAGAATGGAAAATGAATATTCATGTATACGATTTTGATTCACATAATTTGAAATATGTTCAATGTAATTATTTTTAATATAAAATTACTTAGTTAAAATGTTATACTCTATAAAGTTATAATGCTATTCATATTAAAAATAAAACAATATCAATAATTAGCAGTTTTGTTTATTAAATTGTATGATATGACATGAGTAACATTTTCATTTTAAAGCTTAATAAGGGAAAAGTATTAACCAATGTAGATGTCACATAGATGTAATTCAAAGAATCATCATACCCCCACTTTTCATTTTAGTTTAGTAGTTTATCATAAATATAAAAGATTTTATAGTAAGGAATTCCAGGGAATATTCTTGAGGAAGAAGATAAAGGATTTCATTCTACATTTAATATCATCCTGAAATATTGTACTTAAATAAATGTAGCAAGAATAATAAAAAACTATGAGCCTTTCAATGTTTCCTATCATTTCTCTTTGTTTACAACAGAAACTTTCAATTTCTTGAAAGATTTTCACATTTTAAAAGATCTGTACAGTTACAAAAACTAAGAGTAGTTTTCAGGCATTTCAAAGTGACAGTTTTTGTCAGCAACAACCCTGCTCCTGGTACCAATTTTTAGCACTGGTCAGACTTATCATCTCTAGAACAAAAGACCTGGCACTCACAACTTAAACAGAGAGGTTTATTTTGTTTCACAGTGTTTACAGGATTCTGTACATGGTTGGGTGGTTTCAAGGCAGAAACAAAGTTGTAGAAGAACATAGCAGAAGATGCTTACCCCATGGCAGGCAGGAATTAGATAAAAAGACCCAGGGACAATAATATAGCTTTCTGGTCATGTCTCTAGTGTCCCGTTTCTAACAAACCTACACCTCATAACAGCAGATTTAACCAAGAATTCATCAAGGGATTAAACCACTGATGAATATGACAGCCTCATGATCCAATCACCTTCTAAAAACCCAACATCTGAATACATGCAACTTTTGGGGAACATTCTAAACTAAGAGTAAGGCAGTCAGATTTTTAAAATTTAAAATGTCTAAAAATGCACTGTGTATATTTATGCATTATGTATATGCCACCAGAGTTTACTCCTAATACTGACATTATATGTATATATTTTCAAAGAGCTTCAAAATATGTATTTACATTAAAAAATCAATGTAACATAGCCAGTGAATTTAAATTGTAACATTTTATATAGCTGTTGCTGTCAAAATCACATCAATTGATATTTGGTGAGCTTCAAGAAATAAGGCACAGTGCTTCATAAAAATGTCAGATTTCATAACAAATTTATAGCAAAATGTTAAATGGCGTTTAAATAAAATCATCTAAATAAACAACACTAAGCTATACTGAGAGTAAGTAGTTATCCAGTAGTGAATTAGATCTTGGAATTTGGCATCATGGCCCAAAGAAAAATCTCTAAGGAAGACAGCAGCTTAGATTTCCTAGATTTTCAGTACCCTGAATTTCTGAGAAGAGCACTTCATGACTCTTTGCAATTTTCTCCCTTCTACTGAGTCTTTCACTTTTAATCCACACTGTCATACTTTGGAGCTCAAGCCCCAAATTAACCTGTTGCAACCGGGTAGACCCAATTAGTCCTCATTTACACGATGCCATGATGTTTCTAACTAGGCCCATATGTGTTGAAAAAAATGTCCCCCCAGAAGTGAGTGGCAACTCTGAAAGAACTCTCATTAGTTACTATCCCCAGCCATTCCCAGAATTCTAGGAAAACCAAAGAAAAGCCAACCTGAGACTCACTGCAGTTGCCACCTCTCAGCACTGCCTGCCTTCCCTTCTTGAGGGTGTAATTTCATTACTGATAGCTTCTACCTCTGACTCTGGCTGCTTGAAACTTTCTCAAGTGTCCTGTCCTAACTTAGAAAGTTTGCCTAGTTCAGTGTACTGTGCCTGACCCTCAAAAACATTGTTGCTAAAAACTGTTGCTTTCTGACTCTTGAGTCCGGTTTGTGATCTTCCCTACAGATATCCTCATGGAGTAGCAGAGTCCACAGATTGCAGAGCAGCCCCCAGGCCAGGGTGACTCCCAACTTCCCAGTAACAACACCATCTCCATGTGGAGACATGGAGTCTGAAGCTAATAAAATTATCTAACAAAAACATTTAAAAATGTTTGTTATACTCAAGGCACTTTGCTGGACAAAATATAAGTGTGAAAAGGCCATGGCTAAAGAGACGTTCAGTACAATTTACTTAAAATTAAAACTTTCCTTTGGCATACATATTTACTGTGGATAGATTGTAAAGTGGTTTAAATTTTCAATATTATTACCAGGGAAGTCATGTGATGAGTCACACCATTTCAATAAATTTATTTTTGATGATTACAATTATAGATAAGAAGTTGTTCTAAGTAAATTCATTAATTGTAGTTAACAATAACTTATAAACTAGTTTTTGACGGTAGAAATGTATTTTTAAAATCACATATGTTTTTAAGATTGGACATGCAGACATTAAAATCATAACCTTAATCATATAAGGAAGTGATCACACAGTACTGCTGTGAAGTAAATATCAGATGTGAAGTAGACAGCATAATTCCTAGTAGATGTTTTTATGGAATGGTAGGTAAAAGAACAGAGAGGCATCAGTGGAATGATAAAAACATAGATACCTGGACAGATAGTTTGAGAGATCTGGGGACATGGATATAATATGTAGCCATTACAAATATTTTGCTGTAGCTCCACTTTATGGGATTACATAAAGTTTTTTCCTTATACTTTTCAGAGATATTCAGAAAATGTTTACATAGAAATCAAATCCTAGCCTATCCCCCGGCAGACAGAGGACTTTCCATAGATCCTATGCTCCTGTAGTATGAAATGCACGTGCAAATATCTTTGCACTAGAATTATAAATAGATGATGCATTATTACCTTCAAACAACTGTAATTTTTAGAAAAAATAACTATGCTTTCAATTTTTTAAAATCGGAAATAGTCACATCTGTTCATAAAAGGAAAAAGAAAAGATGAATGAGGTAATCCAATTCCATTACAAAAACAAAATATACCTAGTGCTTTAAATCTGTGAGATGACATTTTTAAGTAATAAATTTTGTCAATAATTTCCTCTGAAAATCTTCAAGAGTTGAAACATTTGTGTATTTTACTATGTATAGTTCTTGAAAATATAGTATCTTTCAACATTTAAGTGTGTATACATATATATAACAGTTTTAATATTAATGTAGATTTTATCTTGTTTCTTATCTTTTGTATGCACTTGCCAAAAACAACTACACAAATATTTATTGGTTAGCATTTGCTTTAACATTTTCTTTTTACTTGACATTTACTAACTATTAGGCATTTACTTTTATCTCTAGAAAGACTTCTGAATCCAATGCAATTTAGCATGATCATTTTTCCAAATGCTGAATTATTTTGAACTTCTGAAGTCTTTTTATGTAAGTACAGAGAGACTAAATACCAAAATACATCAAACTGAACTGTTTAATAAAACTTCAATGAAATCATAAATCAAACGACTTTTGCAAACAATGTAGATAAACATTTGTATCACTAAATGATACAAGAATTATAGCCAATATAAATGAGTTGTCTGAAAATCAAAGAAACATCATTCTGCTTAATATATTTTTGTTAAAATGATCTTTCAAAGTGTTTTTCAAAACGTATTGTTTTCTCTGCATTGTTATTTTTCCCAGCATTTATCAGCAATAATCCAGTATCCAAAGATATTAAATTCTAAGTTTGAAGACACATCCCAGTTATTCTGTATTTATTGATTGATCATTTAAAGTTTAATTGTACAATTGTAGTATTCCAACACTTTCTATTTTGGAAACTAAAATTATTTTATGTCATTAATGTCACCAAATTCTTGTGGGACTCATACTGGTAAAATTATGTTAAATACACTTATCTTCTTGAAAAGATATGTTTTGAGCTTCTATGTGGTTTTTGTGTTTTCAAAATTTTTTAAAGGTGTTTTCTTCTCTTTATTTTCTTATTTTTTTCTAATCTCCGCAAAGAGCAAATGCCAATAGAGTAAGAAAGAATTTTAAAATGATAGTGAAATCTTGGTATAGTCTGAGGAGGAATATAACAATGCAAGTTTTAGGTCTTATAGAAATTGAGGAATACTAGCTTCATAGTGACTTTATTCATCTCTGAGACCTAATAGCTGATGCCAGCAAATTAAAGGGAGAGAGGTTTATTTTGATTCACAGCTTATAGAGATTTCAGACCACAGTCTGCAGGCTCCATGGTAGAGGGGCATAGCAGAGGAAAATGGGAGACATTTTAGATATGAATACTTAAATTCAGGTTTTTTTGGTGTACAACCTTCCTGCATAAGCATTGTTAGCATGTATAACAACATTTAATATATTCAGTATCTTAAGTTTTTATGCATAGTGTTAAAGTTGAGGTGCATAGTTAACTAATGAAGCTTTGTACTATTTAGCCCCATTCCTGTCTGGACTAGTGCAACTAATGTTGGAGTCTATGATGGGAATCCAGGTATTTTTATTTGTAACATATTCCTAAATTTTTCTATTGTATATCTTGATAGTGTTAGGAAGAGGCAACAGTTCCCACGTTTAATAGCCCATTGTCGCAAATCTACATTAACACAAAAGTAAACTTTCTTAATGGAAATATGCTTTCTGAAGCTGAACAAATGGATGTTTCATTTATTTATTTTTGGGGGGAATTGTTCAAGTAAAAAGGAGAGAAGCAAAGAAGGGAAAAGAAAACAATATGAGAAAAGGAAAAAATGGGAAAAAAAAGTCTCTAAATAGGAAAGGGTGGAGGGGGTGAAGGGAGGGCAGGGAAATGGGGAAAAAATAAGAACTAAGATACATCATGTAAAGGTGTGAAATCCTAACGATGAATGTAACTATATTTTATACCTAAAATGTACCAATAAACTTAGTGAAAAAAAAAAAAGGAGAGAGGCAGTAACAAGTGGGGAAAGTAGTAATTAGAGCACATCACGATCTTAGTTTGAGAGCATGCCGAACAATTCTGTCTGGTCTCAGGAAAGGAGAAGAACTCCGAAGGTGATAATTACGTTGCATTGTCTTTCTCTGCCTCCTTTTCTGGAGTCCCTCCTCTACACCTTCTACCAAGTGAGAAACGACAATGTAGGAAATCACCATATCTATGGTATACATGGGTCTGATTTAGCAATCAACTTTCTTCTACTTCATTCACTATGGGAATTTTCACTGAAAAGTAGAAGAAAAAAAATCTGTTCAGCTTTGCACCAGGATTGGCCTATACTTTTATATTTTAATACAAAAGCACACCTCCTTTAATTGAATGTAACTTTCAACTTCAAGGAACTCTACCATTTTATTTTTATTACCTTTGTCATTCATAATGTCTTGCTCTGTTGTCGTCAAGATTCCACGATGGGTCATTTAAAAAAAAAATGTTCCAGTAAATAGCTATTTTATTAAAACTTTAATGATATCTTCAGGCATAATTTTACTTATAGTAATATATAGATAAACTTTCAGAAATAAAGAGAGGCACGAGAAAGAAGGAAAGTAGAGAAAGAGGGATAATAGAAGTGAGGAAGGAATGAATTTCACTTTAAACAATTTTATGGATAAGCTTGAATTCATTCAAAATAATTAAAATTTTTAGACATTGTTAATTTTCAATCTTTTTCTTCTATTTTAGAATCTACTGAATAACAATCAGTCTAAAATGATACGATATCTAAGTAGCTGTTTGGATAAAAACCTTGTAGATTAAACAATATTACTTCAGTGTGAATATGTGTATAAGTTATTACAGTAGTGAAGCAGTTGAGCCAAAGATAATTTTTCCCAAACCACTTTACTTCCCCTGGGATAGTACATCCCTGAGATCTTTTTTATGTTTTGATTTTATTTATAATTCTAAGATTTAAATTTCTTCATGTAATACTAACCTTCAGAAAATAAATTTACGAAAAATCTCCACTTTGCAACTATTAGGAATTTGTTAACGTTGTTTTCACTATGCTGCCAGAAAAATCTAGAAATTTTGCCTAGAATTTATCTATTTCCATTAAGTTCTAAACCTTATTCTTTCAAAGACACATTTAATTATATTAGAACCTAAATAATCTCTGTGTATCTGGTAAGTGAATAGCAGGAAACTTGACATTTTTTATTTCTTCATGAAAGGAAGAAAATGATTAACATGGAAATATCCTCACATATGGAAAAGTTATTTCAAAGCAATGGTCAGTGGTGAACATGCCAGCTCTCCCTTATTTGATCAAAACAATTAGTTGTTTTAAAAGAATACCATACAAAGCCAAAAAGTAGATGAAAAAATTGTACAAAAATTTTTCATGTTAACGGAGATACTTCTGATGTCTCTACACTCCCCTCCATCTTGGATAACTTCACCATTACCTTTTATAATTAATAACTAGAAATTTTCATTTAATTAATTAAAGACATGCAATAGGTGAAGAGAAATATAATTATTTAATGAATTTTAAGGTATAAAATTTATAGGAAGGATATAAGCAGTTAAGTAATTGGTACTGTAATTTTTAATTTATTTTTATTTAGAAACAACAAAATTTTGTTTTAGTAATCTTATGGAGGATTACTTACACTCCTATGGATTTTGACAAAACCAAAAAAGTCGTATTTACCACCACAATCATGATAGCTGACAATTTCATAACCTAGAAGTTTCTTTTTGGCTGCTCTTTTGATGTAGCACTTCTGTCTTCCTTCACATCTAAAATAATTTTATTGATTTCAAAAGTTGCAATTTTTCCATGAAATTCATGTAAATGGAATAATATAGTATAAAATTTTGTTGCTGCCAGATGCTTTTCTCTATAAAATATATTCTGTTGTACACATAGGAGTTTTTGTGTTACTGTTCTTTTCTGGCCTTCTGCATGTGTGCTGTGGTGTCTCTTAGGATTAATTTGTACAAATCTTGGAACCTATTTATTCTAGAATTTGCTCTGCTCTGCTGTCATTGTGTCTCACAGGGTTACTTTCTTTTAAAAAGTTTCTTTTTTATTGTGCTTCAGTTTTAGTAATTTCTACTGACTGATCATCAAGTTCATTTACTTATGCTTCTTTTTGTGGTACTGAGAGTGGAAGCCTCACTTGGCCACTGAGCTACTTCTCCATTTCCTTTTTTATTTTGAGACATGTTCTTGCTGAATTGTCCAGGTGATACTCAAACTTTCAGTCCACCTGCCTCAGGTTCTCAGCGTGTTGGGATTACAAGTATGAATCATACACCCATCTTCCTTTGTTGTTTAGAATCGGATATTCTAATAAAGATTATATATATGTGTGTGTGTGTGTTTTCAATTCTATTTCTATTTGATTCTTTTTTTTAATTTGATTCTTGTAATTTTCATTTCTCTGTGGAAATCACTCATCTGATTTTTCATAGTCTCTTTCTCAATTGAAAGTTTTTTTTGTTTTTTTTGTTTTTGTACTCGGGTCCTTGTGCTTGCCCAGCAGGCGCCGAAACCACTGAGCTAAATCCCCGGCCCCTCACTTGAATCTTTAAAAAAACATTTTATATTAAAATCTTTTGTTTCCAATATCAGGGTCAAGTCTGAGTCTGCTTCTATTGACTGTTTCATCTTTTATATTTTTTTCAGATTGCTTTCAATGCTCATTTTAGTTAGCTGTTGAAAGAGACCTTGTGCTTGGTCAGCAGGAACTAATGCCCCGAACAATGCCACGAAGCAGGCATAATTTGAGGCAGAAAAATAACAGATGTTATATCTCAAAATAAACATGACTTGGGCCGGGGATTTAGCTCAGTGGTTCCACCACCTGCCTCGTAAGCACAAGATCCCAAGTTCAATCCCTGGTACCAAAAAAAAAAAAATACTCAAAATAAACATGCCTTTTCTTCTGTTAAGCCTTTATGTAGAATTTTGATTCTAAAAAGAAGATGGAACTAAACTGGATTTTCCTTGGACTGTGGTTACCCTGAGGGGATCAACTGATTGAAGCATCACCTGGTTTTTAGTATCAATTTGGTTTGCTGGAGGTTTTATCTCATTATTTGCTCATGTTCAGTTTTAGCTTTTTTCTTTGTGTTATCTCATTTTTTCCTCTCCTCTTCTCTTTCAGCAGTATTCTACTTTTACTTGTTAGCTTGTTGGTGTGGTATGCCTATTTGTTTGACCACAACTTAATTGTATACTTGGTCTAAGAGATTTATCTTTTTCATAATACTGGTGCTGTGCACAGGACATATTTTTGCCCTCCACCCAATGGTAGAGGTTATCTTTATGTTCTCTCTGTCCAGCTGTACCTGGTTTTGATAAATGTCATAACTGTAACATAGAGAAAATAAAGAGTAATCCATACACTACTTGGTGCCCCTTTTGAAGCAGCTGTCCTTAGAGGACTTTGCAGCAGCTGACTTCCCCTTTGAAGCAGTTTTCTCTGGCCCGAACCATCAGGGATGTTGTTTCAAGACTTCTGTCAATTATTTTTTGAGTGTCTCATGAACTCCATGGAAAAGAGCCTATGAGTAAATGGAACCTGCCTATATTTGTGTGTCTCCCTCCTTTCCAACTGCACACTCTCTCCCAAACCACATTTTGCTCTTCTGTTCTAAATGGTGGTTTCTCAGATATATAGAAGCAATTCACTTCAATTCGCAGCTCACATGGATTTTTTTCTGGCATTTCATTTGATCATTCTAAATGAAATAGAAATCTGTCTTCACATTTCATTTATACTCATTATGCATTTCCCTTAAAAAGGGTTTTTATTTATTCTCTTTCTATTTCACACAAATGCAATTTCTATGAAGACGTGAGCTTTGTTTTTCTTGTATATAGTCTTAAATATAGCACTTGTAAAATAGTATCTCTAAATAATGGTATGAAACAATATTTTAAGATATAATAGATCACTGATGAATGATAAACATGTACTAATAAAATAAATAAATAAGTGAAAATCCTTCAAAGAAAGTAAAAATGATTTAATGGCTCAGAATATTTTCAGGAATGATAAAAGGTATCACTTCATATATTTAAATTATGATATATACAATGAAATCTAAGTAGATAAACCATAATAATATTATAGTTCATATTGTAACACTTTAGAAATACAAGCTGCAAAATTATAATTTAACAATCAATCCAACAGAAAAGGAAACTCATCATCAAAATAACAATGGTTAGGTTGACCGCTGACTTCCCGATAGAAACACTGGATGCCAGGAGTAAAACCACATCTTCTGTGTGCCGAAAGAAATCACTTGCCTACATGGAGCAACGCATGAAAAAGAATTACTTACCACAAAATAGTCAAATGCTTAGTAATATCTAAATAAATAATTGCTCAATAAAGCTATTATTTTGTGAAAATTAAAAAATATATATGTAATTAAATATATGATAATTCTATGTTAGTGTAAAAAACAAGACAGCATATAAAGTTAAATTTTACATTATTGAGGAGGAATGTAGAACTGCTGAATAATATTAGACCTGCATAAATGGGCACTATGTTATCATTGTTCAGTGAAAGTTAAAAGAAATCAAATGTATATGACATTCCTTGTAGCAGAAGATAAATGAAAGATAAAAAATGAACCAATAAAAATTAGAGAAATAGAAACCTAAATGGAAAAAGAAGAGAGAAAACAAAGAAAACACACAAAGTATGAACTGCTACATGTATGCATGATGCTCTAATTGCTGGCTGTGTCACTGGTAGAAAGTCCTTTGTTCCTTTCTTAGTAATCTCATTATCTGTAAGTATCTTAGTTTCACGTCTTCCTGATCTATAAAAAAATACTAATTTTGAATTTGGATTAAATGCATTTTCAATAAGCAATTAAAAAGTAGGTACAGAACAATAAAAATAATCTTGTCATGCAGAAGTTTTGTTATCCATTTTATCTTAATACCTAAGTCATTATAGCCTTTAGCTTTATTTTAAGATATGGTTCAGATATACATAAAATCGAGCTGGAATATGGCAATATGTATCAAAAATTACTGCTGAATCAGTGTATTAGATTAAGCTAATTAAGAGAGTATGTATTCAAATTGGCTACAAACTACAAACTCTGAAAGGAAAAGAGCTACGTATTTTAAATAACAATCTATTTTACTGTACCCTTATTTCCATAAACCTACTTGCAAAGCTGGATATGGTCTGAGGTAGATATTCTCTCTTGCATATCAAATGGCTGTACTTTCCTTTAGACAAACTTTAATCTTATACGTCTCTTGACTGTTAGGTAGTGCTGTGGACAGTACAGTACTTCCTTTTCAGTACCATCAGCCAAAGTTATTTACCACTATGTTGAATCTGCACTCCAAACTTGCTGATAGCTTTTCCCCCAAAGAATATGACCAAATGATTACTAACAGCTTTTCTCCTGAATCAGATTTCTATTCCTCACTGCATTTCAGAATTACTCATAATAGGGTTATAATAGAGCAGTTAGTCATTTGGGGGATGTATTATATAGCAAGCCTACATATACATAAAAAAGCTCAGATTATTACCAGATCTAATCCAGTGGCTCAGAGGTGACATATCTTGAAGTCATAGGTGTAAGATGAAAATGAGCTGTGGTTGAAATTTAAGTGAATGCTGTAAGTATCTGGGTGGATGATCACATAGTTAACTTGAAATCTCTAGACTTCCACATGCCTTATTCCAGATATAAAATACACTGAATTGTTGCTTCTGGACACACTCAACATTATAACTTGCTGAATCTGGCAAGGTTAAGATGGATAATTTTCACAACATAGTTAATTCATGCCCTATAGTCACATTTCACAGTGTTTTTCAAGTGATGGATAGTTTTTGTGCTGCAAATAATGTATCCACATTCCACAGTCTGGCAGGATATTTCATAATAGTTCTACATAGAGATACTTTATTGAAATTTATCATAAACTCTATATCATCTTTTTCTGAAAGAACTACTCTGAAAATTATAGAATCGAAACTGTAGTTTTGATTTGTTGAAGATCCCTTTCTCACTCTGGGCCTCTCTTTAAATCGACAGACTTTCTTATAACACAATAAATGTGCCAGAGTAATATTCTTAAGTGTAGAATATTTTAAATTTAGAACCAGAAAGTAGCTGTTGGACCTGAATATCCTGGTTAGTGATGATTAGTGAAAGATAGAATATATGATTTTTAGGTGAGAATGTACTTTTAAAGAAATTAAATATTTATTATGCTGTAGAAAATTGAATCCTTACAAGTTTTGTAGAACTGATGTGTTTCTGATATTTATTTTTACTTACCTCCATCTCTCTGGAGCACAAAATTCTTATCATGATCTCCAGTATTTTTGTCTATTTTTATCTGTTTTGATTACCATCACATTAGCTATTTGGTATATCAACAATTATATGCAATACTCAGATGGTCTAGTTTCCTCAGGACTGTATGATTACAGTAAGTAGCTGAGCTAACATAACCCTAGGGAAAAGCAAAACATGTGTCTTTGTCCTTACCATAGGAATAAGAATAAGTTCTGGTCTTTTTATTAAGATTGGAAAAAAATAAAATAGTCAGTTCAGTTGTACAAGCTAAATATCAGAGGCTGTGTAAACATACAGTAACAGAATTTTCTCATTTCTGACATCATAGCTATGTATTGCTCACTGCCAATATTTTATCTGGTTTTTATAGATACATGACAGCTAAATGCATTTTGAAATGCACAAGCAACCCCTCTTGATTCCTGAAGGTTTTTAAGGGCATCATTAATCTGTGTCATTCTATCAAGGTTGTGATATTGCTTCCCTTTTACTGATTTTTCTCCAGGCCCTGTGTGTGCGCGCGGGTGTGAGTTATGGCTTATGTTTAGACACCCCCCCCCCACTTCCCAAAGCCTCATGCTTTTACTAGATGGCTGAATCCAGAGTCTGTGATGGATTCATGATGGAGCTAGGCCTGAGGGCACTAGGGTTAAAGGAGTGAGTGCTACCTGCCCTCAGTAGTCTGAATAAAATAAAAGGGGCAGAAAGATGCTGGTAAGGTCCCTTGTAACCTTTGCTACCTTGTGTGCGCCATGTTGTTTCTCCTCTGTGATGCCTGTTTGCCATCTCTGTCTTAAAGCTAGTCAATTAATAACAGAAACCTGTACAAACTGTAAGCCAAATAAACCTTTCTCCCTTTAATTTTGGGTGGCAGGTATTTTGTCTCAGCAACAAGAAAACTAACACAGTGTGTGAGTGTGTTAGAGATGTTTTAGAAGTTCCTATGTGGCTTTCTATACTTTGTTAACCTTTACCTGACAGCTCAGGTTCTGTGTCCAATACTTATCCAAATATTTAAGTATTTACATTGCCCTAGATTATAGATAGCATAGTAAATGGTCATGGCTTTAACCAAGGATCTTGGAAATTCTAAAGGTATGTATTTGCCATAAAGTTACAAAGTCCTTGTTGATAGGGACCCCACCCTCACTTTAAGGTAGTTCTAAGAACTGATTGAGTTCTCCCTGGGGGATGAGGGGTCATTATATGTTATTCAGGAAGCTGACGTGAACTTCTCATCATACATCCCCAAGACCTTTCAGTGTATACTTTGAGAAATATTCTTCTTAGATGTGACTTCTTCATCTGAAATGTTTTCTAATAATTAAACTCACAGTCCAAAGATAGATTGACCTTGGCATTAATTATTAATCTAGTAGCAAAAAGAAGTATTGGAAAAGGTATAGAGAGAGGTGCATGCCACATAATAGAAGCCCTTTTGTTCTGTTTAGGCAAGATGAAATTTTTTGCTTGTCAAGGAGAATGACACTTCTTTTGTAGGTTTATCAGTCAGTGCTCATTAGAGGAAGAGAGCATATATACATATATAATATTTA
>NW_004624814.1:3745291-3774081 GCF_000247695.1 Heterocephalus glaber | reverse complement strand
TGGAAAGATATATATATATATATATATCAGATTTCAGTGTACAGATCTATTAGCAAGATTAAAAAATAAAATCTAAATTTTGTCCAATACGTTATATGTAATATGCAAAGGTGTTGGTAATTAACATTAGACTTGTGATTTGTCTGAGAAATTATACAAATCTTGTTCATTATAACCAGATATTAGAATTGTCCAAACTATAATAAAAAAGCAAAAAAAAAATAGTGAAAAATAATACTACAATTAGGCTTTGTATCCACTGTGGAAACTATCCAAGAAGAACATCTTATTTTTCAGTTTAATTATAGCATGCCATTACTTTGGTATCCTAGTAAGAAAGCAATCATAAATAAAGTCCACAAGAAACTAGCTAATAACAGAATATAAGAAATGCTTAGCTAAAACGTGGGTGATACTAAGTTATTCCTCTCAGAGTATTTTTCACATTTTTCAATCACAATATGTTAAGACAATATATAGTGGTACCTTGATTCACAAACTTTATTCATTCAGCACTTCTAGAAAAGATGCCCATGTTCATGTTCCCATAGGAAAGATGCCTCTGTCATGTTCATCACTCGATGCGCAGTTGAAAAAAATTTCTTTTTGTTAAATGTTTCTATTTCCAAACCAAATTCTTTGCAAACAAAAGCACTTGTGAACTGTATAAGATTATATAGTAAATAACTTTTTACTATGTTTTTTTAATGATTGATGTGTGTTCACTTAGCTAGTCTTTATACAATATATAATATTTTTCTATAAACTACAGAAGATAAGATATAACTTTGTTGTAAGTGTACTTATGATAAGGATAGAATAAGTGAATAAGAACTATAAATTCCTAGTAATGCTCTAAAGATAACAAAAAATACTGTATTCAAACCATAAAATGATTAAGTTTGAATTGCAGTTGCATGGGTAATCATGAGGAACACATGCAAATAAAATGCAGTGGATTCAATAAAACATAAACAAAAGACACTTGACTAACATGGAGAGGAGCAATATGGATGACAATAAATGTTATGCTACTATTAAGTGTCTGACAAGGAAGGAAACAGAAAACACATTGGTGATTACCATCAGCTCTGGAAATATTTTAGCTGGATTCAGATCTAGTTCTCTCACTTGTAAGCATCTACACAGGGTGATCAAAATTTAGACTAAAGGTTTAAACTTTTAAAAAATATAGTAAGTACACATTGCAATTAGCCCACTTCAAAATAGTCTTCCTTGTTTGAATAACCCTTATGCCACCATTCTTACCACTTCCTCAAGGTGTCCTAGAAGTCTTCTTTTGTGAGTGTATTTATGGAGCATGATAAAAAATATAATGAATGCTGCTTTTGATTGTCATGCAATAGAAAGGCAGGCTCACAAAGACGTTATGTTTCTTCATCTACTTTATTCACTGGATTTGGCAGATGGGACTTCTGTCTCCTCCCATGAAGAAAAAAGGATCATGAAAGGTAAATGCTTTGTATCAACTCAGAACATTATGACAGCCACAACAGCTAGCTATAGACATTCACAAAGGACAACTTCAAAAACTGTTTCAAGATTTAGGAAGAACAATGGGATGCGGGTGTTCAAAGTGAGGGGTTGTATTTTAAGTGGGATTACTGGTTGTATGTCTTTTTCTGTAATAATTTTAAGAAACATTTAAACATTGACCATGTTTTTCAGTCCACCTCATGAAATGGGTTTCTTCTGCTCAAACTCTTCATGGTTCAGTTTCTTCCTGTATAAAATGAGAATAATGGACTTTTTAAGCCCATGGGACTGTTTTAAGAATTAAATGAGCTGATATATGTAAAGTGCTTATTGAATTGCCTTTCACTTAGCAAGACGTGATTTTTCTGGTATTCTATGATAAATTATTAAATATAGAAAGACAGAACTTCTTTTAACAGCAATCTGAGGGTCTCTATAAATTATTTTTTCCACATGAC
Organism: Heterocephalus glaber; assembly: GCF_000247695.1. The sequence goes on along the minus strand of NW_004624814.1, from coordinate 3,772,126 downwards.
TAAAATATCTTGAAAAATTATCAAAATCATTTTCTCACAGCACTAAAAAGTAACCAAAAATTTAAAACAAACTAAAAATTTTTTCTTCAAGAAATAATACTGGTCCTCAGTACCCAATGAAGATTGTAGCATTTTAATTTGATCTCCTGCCTTCCTATTCTTTGTAACTTTGTGGGAGCCTTAAAAACTAACAGTTTCATTTATAAAATGGTTGTACAAAAATGTCAGCAGCTTCAGTTACCAGTAAGAGTGGATGGATTGGAAATTCTCAAAAATTCTTTGAGAATTTTCAGTGTTTGAACTGTCTCATATTTCCTAGAAAGTCCCTATTAAGAAAGTACTGTAGTCATTATATATAATTCAGAGCATGCTTAATTACAAAAGCTCAACTCCGAGGGTCATAGTTAAAAATAATCAAGTGGACTATTTAAATTTGCATTTTAAAAGACTGTAATACCACCATAACTAGATAATATAAAAGTCTAGCCAAATGTTTGAAAGGAATATCTAAGAATGCAATTTTCGTAGAAGAATTTGGAAAGCTAAAACATATTTTTGGGATCCCAAAAGTTTGAATTCATGTTCAGAATTTTGATCATGCATATGAAAGACCTTAGAGGATGATTGCTCACTTTTGACTGAAGCTGAGACCGTCTCTCTGAATGCATGAAACAAAGGCACTGGGAACAACCAAAATGAAGCCTAGTTGTCCATTATTAGAACACTGAAGAGAAGTTCAGCAGAGTTCTGAAACACAAAGGAAAAGACCAACTTGATCAAGATATTTAACAAAATCTAGATTGAATCAGCCAACAACTAAGCCTTTAAATATAGACCTTGGGATATTTGTCAAGGAATAAAACTAAAGAAACAAACAGCACCAAAAACACTAAACCACGAGGAACACGGTTTTGATTTACAAAGTTACCAATGTACATTATCTAAATTATGCACTTTTAAAAATAATAATTGTAAGAAAATGAAGGAAATAGAAAAATATAGCTTGCACAAAAAAATAGTTAATGTAAACAGTTGCAGAAGAGGCTAACATGTAGGATTTAGTAGACAAAATATTCAGATTTTCAAATATCTCCAAAGGAAAAAAAAGGTAATTATTCCTATAGAAATAATAGAAAGCTAGGAAGAAAATCTCATCAACTGCAGAATATACACAAAGAAATAGACTGAAAGAAAGAGTATCTATAAAGAAACAATAATAAAAGAGTACTCAGAGCTGAGACATAGAATAAATTAATATGTCCACTGGCAGGAGGTTTGAGCTAGAATAATAATGAGCAAACTGCAAAACAGATCAATAAAAATGATTAAATATGAGGAACAGAAATGAACAAACAAACCAAGGAATGAAAGAAAGCAAATAAACAGGGCTTCAGAAACCTATAAGACACCACCAAGCAGTCACACATACTTACAAGATGAGAGTTCTAGACCATGGAGAAGAGGATAAGGAGGCGAAGGAGAGGGTAAAAAATGAAAGAAAATAATGCCTAGATATAATGAAAAAATATTAATAAATCCTCAAATGCAAATACTCAATGGACTCTGTTAGAACAGATGTCCACTATCACCACTCCTATTCAATATAGTTTTGGAAACATTAGCCACAGCAATTAGACAAGAGAAAGAAATAAAAAGAATAAAGACAGGAAATGAAGAAGTCAAAATGTCATTATTTGCAGATGACATGATACTCTACATAGAAGACCCCAAGAACTACACCAAAAGTCTTCTAGACTTAATAACCAAATTCAGTCAAGTAGCTGGTTACAAGGTCAACACACAAAAATCAATAGCTTTCCTCTACACAAATGACAGACTCACTGAGAGAGAAATAGGGCAAACAATTCCTTTCACAATAGCAATCAAAAAGCTGAAATACTTAGGAATCAACCTAACAAAAGAAATCAAAGACCTCTTCCCCGGAAACTATAGCACTCTGAAAAGAGAGATTGAAGATAATATCAGAAAATGGAAAGACATCCCTTGCTCCTAGGTAGGAAGGATCAACATAGTGAAAATGGCTATACTTCCAAAATTGCTGTATTGATTCAGTGCAATCCCAATTGAAATCCCAGAAGCATGCTTCATGGACCTTGAGAAAACAATCCAAAAATTCATTTGGAACAAGAAGAGACCCAGAATAGCAAAAGCAATTCTAGGTAACAGAGACATGACAGGGGGTATTACAACCCCCAACTTGAAACTATACTACAAAGCTACTGCGATATAAACAGCATGGTACTGGCAAAGAAGCAGACCTGAAAACCAGTGGAACAGATTAGAAGATGCAGAAACAACTCCAGACACACTCAGCCATCTCATCTTTGACAAAGGAGCCAAACACCTTCACTGGAGGAAAGATAGCCTTTTTAATAAATGGTGCTGGAGAAACTGGGTTTCAACTTGCCAAAGACTAAAACTAGACCTATATATCTCACCATGCACTAAACTAAAATTGAAATGGATTAAAGATCTAAATATAAAAACAGAAACCCTGAACCTGCTGGAACAGAGGTTAGGTAGAACTGTTGAAGACACTGGAGTAGGAAAAGATTTTATGAACAAAACCTCAGTTGCCAGTGAACTGTCACAAACAATCAACAAGTGGGATCTCTTTTTACTAAAAAAGCTTCTGCACAGCAAGAGAAACCACCAGCAGTGTGAAGAGACAACCCACAATGTGGGCAAAAATTTTCACCAGTGGTCCTTCAGACAAAGGTCTGCTATCTCGAATCTATGAAGAACTTAAAAAAATCAGACCTCCCAAATTTAAAGACCCAATCCAAAAATGGACATCTGAAATGAACAGATATTTCTAACACAAAGAAGCAGACATGACAAATAAACATATGAAAAAATGTTCAACATCACTGGTCATTGGAGAAGTGCAAATGAAAACAACACTGAGATTCCACCTCACTTCAGAAAGAATGGTTGTTATTATGAACTCAACCAACAACAAATGCTGGCGGGGCTGTGAGGAAAGAGGAACCCTTCTCCAATGCTGGTGGGAGTGTCGACTGGTACAACCACTGTGGAAATCAGTATGGAAATACCTCAAAGAACCAGGACTGGAAGTCCCATTTGACCCTGCTATTCCCCTGCTGGTATCTTCCCAAAAGAATTAAAACAATCATACCACAGTGATATATGTGCACCCATGTTTATAGCAGTACAATTTGTAATAGCCAAAACTTGGAAACAGCCCAAATGCCCATCAACTGGAAACTGGATCAAGAAAATGTGTTTTTTAAAATAAAATGGAGTACTACTCAGCCATCGAAAATGAGAAATTAGAGATATTTATTGCTAAATGGATGCACATTGAAGTAATACTCTTAAGTGAAATAAATTGGACACACAAGTAAATATCAAATAGTTTCTCTAGTGTGAGAAACTGTAAGTGTAAATAAGGACTAAAAGGTATAATAGATAATGTCAAATAGGAAGAAAAGGGGCAAAGGGGTGGGGGAAGTTGGAGGGGTAGGGGAAAGGAAAGAAGGGAATGTAATTAATATGAAAAAATGAAAAAATGGAAACAAAGTCTTTGTAAATAGGGAGGGATGGAGAGGTTGAAGGGAAGGCAGGGGAAGGGGGAAAAAAATAAGGACCAAGAGATTACGTAAAGGTGCATATCTCCAATGATGAATGTCATTATATTGTACACCTAAAATGTACCAATAAAAGGATAAAAAAAACAGAGAACCGAATGTAATTGCATCATAGCCAGAATGTCAAATACAAAGCTAGGCAGAATCTTGAACGCAGTAAAAGAAACATGGCTCAGTATATACCCAGAATCTACAAAAAGGTTAACAATTGTAGTCTCATTAGGAACCACGGAGACAAAAAGGTAATTGGAAGAGGCATTTAAACTGAAAGAAAATATACTCAGCAAATCTAGCTGGTTAAAGTGAAACAGAAATTGATACTTCCAGTTAAATAAACTGTAAAAATCTCCTCAAACCCTTTAATGATATTAAAAGGGGAGGAGTACTTCCAAAATCATCCCTAGAAGCTAGACTTCTCCTTATTCTAAACCAGGACAATGATTCAACCAAAAAAACCCAAAAAACAAAAAACTACCAGACAAAATTATTTAATTAACATAGACAAACAATGTAACAAATCATCAAAACTATCATACATCATGACCAGATTTTAAAGGCAACATTATTTCAACAAATATAATATTTGACATGAAATTGACAAATTCCTGAAAATTTTTAAATCAGAATGCATGAATCCAGAAAAAATTAAATTAAGAGTAGGTAAAACACAAGTAAATAATTTGAAATCATAATTAACATTCTTCCGACAAAAGAAAAAGTAGAATCAGAAGTTTTTATGGTAAATTTTGCCAAATAAACTAAAAAAATAGCATTATCCTACATAATTCTTGAAATAAGGAAGAAAATAGCTCTAATTCAATTTATTAAGTCATTATCACTCTAACATCAAACGCAAGGGAAGGTAGCACAGGAAAAGAGTATTTGAGACTAATGTAATTTGTGATTAACCAGGCAAAAATATCAACTAAATATTACCAAAATGAATCCAATATGTATATACTAGATTTACTAGTATAGAGATATGCTAGGTTTTATTCTAGAAATGTAAGATCAGTTTAACATCCAAAAATTGATCAATGTAATATATCATATTAATACAGTAAAATATGCAAATTACATACCTATGTAGTGGCTCAGTACAAGAATTTGAAAACCAGCACCTATTCATGAGAGAAATTGTCATCATACTTGAAATTGTAAGGAAATATTTCAACCTCATAAACTGAATCTGAGTAAAACTTGCAAATAATGTCATACTTAGTAATAAAACTGAACCATTTCCTCCTTAGATTGATAACTAGGGAAAAATTTTTGCTTTCTCCTCTTCTGTTCAACATAAGACTGGAAATTCTAATCTTTGAAATTAAGAAAATAAAAGCCAGTGAGACTCAAAAGGAAGGAATAAATCTTTACATAGCATACATGATATAATTCCATATGTAGAAGATTCAAAGAAATACTCCTTCCTACCAAAGAAAAAATTAGATCAAAAAGCACAATAAGTCTCCAATGCAAAAATCAATTCAAATTTGATTATATTTCTGTATATGAGCAGTGAATAACTGCAAAGTTATGTTAGGACTAAAGTTTCAGTCTCTATAATACCCTAAATAACAAAATATAAAGAAATAAATTTAATACATTCAAGACTTGTAAACCAAAATTTGCAAAACATTTCTGAGAAAAATTGAAGATAATTTAAATAAAAGTAGAGATCATACAAATTCACAGATTATGGGAGTTCATATTGTTATGGTAATGATTCTTCCCAGATTTATCTAGCAATTCAATGTAAACTCTATTAATATTGTAGCAAGCTGTAGCAGAAATTGTGAAGTAGATTTCAAATTTTGTGTGGAAATAATAAAATATTTACAACAATTGCAGCAAAATTGAAAAGTAATTTTGAAAACATATTCATTCCTAATTTCAGCAATTGTCATATGGCTGATTTGTAGCACTTGTTTGGCTGAGGCAGAGGATTTCTGTAAGTTCAATGACTGTGTGGGCTCCTTGGCATGTTCAAGGCCAGCCTGGAGCATGTAAAGAGATCCTGCCTCAAAAAACCAAATCATTAAATAAAAAGGTTCAGTTTTAAGTGTAGTAATGGCCAAAACATCAAATTAAAAATCAATAAAAGACTAACCAAACTAAACCATTATTCTAATTATCAACTGATATTTGCCATAGGTGATTTGGCAAGTCATTGGAAAAAGACTGTCTGATCAACAGGAAAAGATTATCTCAATGATGACAATTGGATACTCACAGGTAATATGAATTAAAATTTCCATTCACATTTTACACAAAAATTAAAGTGAATCATGAACTTAATTGTAACCAAAAAGCACAAAGTTTTACTTAGGAGGAATAAATTCTGGCAATCTCTTGTATATTATGGTGATTATAGCTAATAATATACTGTATATTTGAAAATTACTAAGAAATTAAATTTTAAGTACTCCTACTAGAAAAAAAGGTATATGAAATGATTACTATATTACTTAAATGGTTTAAATCATTCCTCACTGTACATATATATCAAATACCATGTTTTATTCCATAAATAGATGCAATATAAAAGATCCCACAAATATTAAAAGATAACATAGGAGATTATTTTTGAGATCTTAGGTTAGGCAAAGATTCCTTACCTAAGACATCAACTTCATGGTTAATAAAATAACTCTTTCACTTAAAATTAAAATACAAAGAAAATAAAAGTACAATCACTGAGAATATCCATGAAATATTTATCTTATAAATTAACTGTATTCAAAATTTATAAATGTTTCTTTTTGCTCAAGAACAAGAACAATCAAGAAGTGAACAAAATATATATAAGCAGTCATTTCAATCATTAGTAATAATAAAAATTACTATTAAGCACATGAAAACATGCTGCACATAATTAGTCAATCAGGGAAATAACACAATTTAACTACCTCTAAAATGTCTGTACTAAGTAACAGAGACCTTAACAAAGATGGCAAACACATGGAGAGACAGAAAATAGCACATATTGCTGGTGGTGATGTAAAATGTTGGGTCCAGTTTAGAAGTTTAACATTTTATAAAATGTTGAAACATGAAACTATCACATGATCAGAATTTTGGTAAATGTGTTGGTATCTAATCAGGAGAAATGAAAGTACGTTCCCACTTAAATACTTGCATGTGAATAACAATGATATCATTAGTGCCAACCATCAAAAATTAGGAGATGTCTGAATGGAATGAATGGAGAGATAAAATGAGGCATAGTCATGCAGTAGAATATTCTCCATCAATAAAAGAAATGGGTCATCATATCCTATGACCTCCAAAACTATCTTAAGCAATCACATATCATATACCACATGATATATGAGCCTATTTGTATGAGATGTTCAGAAAAGGCAGTTATATTGTCAGAAAGTAGATTAATGATTGTTTGGGGCAAGGGGTACAAAGGGATAGGTATAAACAGGCATTCAGGAATGTATTGGAGGAATGAAAATGCGGTAAATCAATTTATGATTATAGGTAAACCACTCTGTAAACTCAACAAAAATCACTGAACTGTGTGTTCAAATTTGATAATTTTTATGTACTCAATAAAACTATTTTAAAATCTAATAATTTTAACTTACAAATATTGATTGTTTCAATAAAAATCAATAATGGAAAAACATGCAACCAAATATAATTTTAAATTCCATTTATCCCATTACAATTTGCTCAGCATTATAACTTATCATATTTGGCATTATGCAGCTCAGTGAGGTGTAAATAGTCAAATAAATAGCCTCTGTAAATTTATGTTAAGGTTAGTATAAATAGAACCTCTAATACATGAATTCAGTTACCTGTATTTGGGTTTAAGTGTTACATGGATGAAATTGAATAAAGTTTGAACTGAATGTGGATATAAATTGAGACTAATTTGATAACACATATTATCTGTGTCAACAGTATCAGAAAAAGTGGCAATATTCCATGGGCATTGTTTTAGTAATTAATAAAAATGCCAAATTAAAATCAATGTATATTAAAATAATCATGAAATTTTGAATATTTATACCTTATCTGACCGTCCTTTGTTTGACTCTTTACATGACATAATTTTCACACTAGGGAATATAAAGCATTTAAAGACAAAATAGAACAATTGAATAATTAAATACAGGGTGTTGATAGACTGAACTTCACACACAACCCAAAATGAATGCTTATATTTTACTCATTACATTCAAGGTGTGAAATAACTACTTTAACACTGTTTTGATAATAATAATTTTTTCTAAAGTGTGGATATATAACTAATGTTGAGGTACTGTTAATGACACAAAAAGGTTCTAAATGAAGGTAATGTTTAAAAACAATGTGAATTTTTTAAAAAATTATTTTTATTAGTACATGTTTTAATTCATAATGATACTCCTTTCGGGGAGTTGATATGTGTACATAACAAATCTTAATTTTTTTTTTCATTTTCTACTTCCATCCTTGGTTCTGTTTCTCTGTTCCCTATTATCTATCTTTTATTTTGCTCCTTATTTGTATTTTGGGTGATTTTTACCTAAGTATACAAAAAGGCAAACACGTGAAAGATTTTCAGTATTGGGTTGGTTATATTTCTTATTTTGTATAATGTGGGATGTTATCTATAAATTACTCATTTAGTCCTGAGATTTCAGTGAATGATAGAATTTCTTCACATTCAGGCAGTATTTACATTCCGACCAGCAGTGTACAGAATATCCTTAGCGGCATCTGTTGTCTCCTCAGTCTTAGCCAATTTAACTGAGTGAGGTATCTTGTGGTTTTGATTTGGGTTTCTCTAACAAGTAGTGAGGCTGAGCAGTTTTTGGGTACTTGAGGGATATTTGTATGTCTCCTTTCAGGAAATATCTGCTTAGTTTTTGCATTCAGCTTTTGGAGTTTCTTATACATTTCATATGTCAATCACTTGTTGGTTAAAGAATTTGCGAGTATTTTCTCCCATTCTGCAGATTTCCTCAATTCTGTTGATTATTTCCTTTGTTATCCAGAGGTGCTTAGTCTAATATAATCTTAGTATTCTAATTTTATTTTTGTTACCTGTGCCCTTGGAGTTGTGTCTAAAAAACCATTGCCTAATTAATGTCTTGAATTTTTTTTTTGTCTTGAAATTTTTGTCCTATGTTTTCCTATAGTAATTTAATAGCTCTAGGTTTAATATTTAGATCTTTGATCCATTTTGAGATTTTTTTATATAGTAAGAAGAAAGGATGTAATTTAATTTTTCTGCATATGCACACCCAAATTTATACTGAAAAAGTTGTCTTCTCCACTATAAGTTATGGGGACAATCATCAAAAGTCTGTTGATTATGTGTTTTCCCTTCATTTACATGTCTAGTTTTATTTTAGTATCATGATGTTTTAGTTATTGAAACTTTGTAATTATTTTAAAGTTAGGTGTTGTGCTGCTCTAAGTAATTCTTTTGCTTTTGTTTTCTACTGTTGTTACCGTTTTTTAAATTAAGATCATTCTGGGTCTTTTTTAGTTCAATAAGAATTTTAGAGTTGATTTTTCTAGATCTGCTAAGAAAATTAGTGTTTTGATGAAAATTCCATTGAATCTATAGGTTGTCTCCAATTTTATGAGCAGTAATTCTTCTGATCCATGAACATAGGAGATCTACAATTTCTACAGTTTCTTTCATCTGTGTTTTATAATTTTGTTGACTGAAGTCTTTCATTCCCTTTGCTGTTTATATATATATATATATATTTGTATATGTTATAAATGTGATTATTTTCTTAATTTATTTTTCAAAAAGTGCATTATTGCTATATAGAAACACTACTGTTGTTTCTATACAGGAAATAATCATGTATCAATCTTCATTTTTTTTATGTCATCTTAAAGTTCTGGAACATCCCTACATTCATCTGCTTCACTGCTGTTATACTTACCTATACATTATAAACCTTGATCAATTTTATTTGAGGGAAAAAAATCTCAATGATGTAGCATAAAATTAAATTTACCAAATAGGCATTTCCAAATTAAAATTACTATATACAGTTTTTGTGTGCTATAATAATTCCATTCATAAAATAAATTATAAAATTGTGTTCTGTGTTAAGCCAAATGCCACTAATCAGTTTCTTTCCGGATGGAAATAATATGTCCAGTAGTTATATTCTTACTGTTAGGTAATTGTTTTTTCTTTCTAAGATCATACAGAATTGATTGAAGATTTTCACGTTGTGGCTGTCATATATACTCTCAGCCATTCTCCTTTCCCTTAAATTCCCTGAGTTTTTCAATTCGCTGTATATTTTTTTTTACAAATGCAACACTTTAAAAATGTTAGATAAAATTTTCCAGCAAAACTATTATTTGCAACATACTTTTTCATTATGTATTTTTTTATCTTGCTTTTCCAACATGGGTTAACAAAAATTACAATAAAATAAAATAAAATAAAATAAAATAAAATAAAATACAATAAAACAAAATAAAATAAACAATAACTCCAGATGTGTTATGATTTCTCTAAAAGTACAGGTAATCTGCTTATTTTCCCAGAGAAGTGGGCAGGCAGCCAAACTTCTCCACCAAAATTAGTCCCCAATTTAGTGTTCGATGTCATTTCACAAGGACTAGAATGAAAAATGAGACGCTGGGCATGTTAACGCTAAGGAAAATTATCAGTTCACCTTGTATAGGGCGTCTTTACAGGATGAAATCAGCGGAGATAAATCATCTCACCTTGTGACAGATATGCCTGTCATTTGGGGAAAAGATGTCCCATAGTGTGAGGGCAGCACCATCTGAATTTCCCTCAGGTTATGACTGAATACATTTTATGCCTCAAAATAATTATAGAAATTTTAAAATTAAGACAATATATCCAGTACACACTTTCTCAAGTCATTTTTTCTGAATGACATTTTAAAGTGTCTGTACTGTATATAAATACAAATAGAAATGCATACACACTTGTGAACTGCAAATATCCTTGAAGAAAATGTTTACTGAGTGCTTACATAAACAGGCATTGTGGTGGCCTGTAATGATCAATGTAAGTAATTTCTTATCCCTCAAAATGACTACAGGATGTTTTGTTTTGTTTTGTATTCTTCAGAAAATAGAAAATCAGCTTACATTTAAGCAAATAGAGTCATAGCAAAATCTATCATGGACTTTATCTTGAAAACCTCAATAATTCTGAAAAAGGTGTATTGACCAGATATAATATAATTCTAAATTAAACTTTGGGTACAGATGAGTATGACCTTTTGGAATTAGTAACAATGGAGGTAAAGTAATTTTATCCAGATTTTATGTTTATGTTATGCCATCAAAATTGAGTCTTTATTAATATTTTAATGTAATTTCAAAAGCAATGAAGTGTTAAGGAACAGGGATTTTTGAATACTTGTCTTTAGAATAATGGAAAAATAATCAGCCCAAATTTTCTATGGGTGGGTTTCGTGGCTTAGACTCAATGCTCAATAGTAGCATTGAGACATTTAAGAAAGTTTGTATTTCAAATGATATTCAGAATAAATCTAAAAACTATTGACTCCAAAGTAGCTTTAATATTTATAATGTTAAAAATAATAACTACTAGATAATTCAAAATTATTTCTCCATTTACACATTTAAAAATAAAAATGACTGGATCCAAATACAGCTGTAAATTTAATAAATTTAAGCTATGGATACTGCTAGAAAATAAAAGTAGAGCTCTGGCATTATAAAGTTAAACTGCATAATGAGTTTAAATAAAATGTTTTATTTTCTTTTACAATCCTATTATGGGTTAATCATATATATCAATCTTTTTCAAATCATCTTATAATGTAACAACAATCATCTTATATTTTATATTTATAAAATTCATTAAAACAAAAATTTAAAAACAGTTAATGCTCACATGCAAAACATGTAATTTATTACAAAGTATACCATTTCTATTACTGTATAATGTTTATGGTTAAATATTAAAATAAATTAAACATTTAGACCTATCCTTTCAAGCAAAAGAAAACATTTGACAAGCCATTCAGTAATTTTCATTACTTTTTTTCTTTTGCTCAGTAAAATTAATCTGGGCTCATTGATCACTCACACATTTATTCATCTTGCATTTATTGAGCAGTCTATTACCTAGTTTTCTTGATAGGTTTTAAAGGTACAATTGCAAAAAAAGAAGACACATGTCATTTCAGATTTAGTTTTTTTTTTTTTTTTTTTTAGTTTTTTGAGACAGGGTCTTGCTATTAGTTCAGGCTGGCCTTGAACTCAATATGTAGCCCTGGCTGGCCTCAAACTCAAGATGATTTTCTTGCCTCAGTCTTCCGAGTGCTGGGACTGGGACTACAGGTGTGCACCACCACACCTGGCTCAGATTTAGTTTATATCACTGACCATATAGGTCTGTTGTAACTACAGTTTGATGGTGCCCTATGAGTCACAGAGGAAGAAAGTATAAACTGGGACCAGATGAGTCTGTAGGAAAAAGGCAAATAAGAGATGCTCAAAAACTAAGACACAGGAAGGATGGTCACCAGTAAAACAGATAACATGGACTTAGCGATTGTGGTTCAGGCTGCATATGTATTTGATTATTTGCATATGTATTGATTATTTATTTGCATATGTATTTATGACAGGTGGGTAATTCAAGAACTAGCTTAGCAATAAAGAAATAAAGCTTTTCCTTTCATTATTTAAATTTAGTTCAACCTGAATTTCTTGGGGAAAAATTGGCTTTCTGTTTTCAGAAGAGTAACTTTATCCCAGGAAACATTGAAGGTTAACACTACAATCCTTCCAAACCTGAAGCAAGGGACAAGAACTCAGGGTATAGTGGATTCTACTCTAACAAAAGGGAGAAATTTTCTTCATTCGGTTAAAAATAGTTTTATGAAAATCTCAATTGGTATTATGGTTATTAAAAAGAGCCTTTTTTGACATAGATTCATAGCTATAAAATTCCCCCTTTGTAGACAGCCAATGAATGTATGGTATAAAGAGGCTATTTATGATCATTATGAGTAAAGGCAAAAATTAGTAGAAGCAATTATAGAATTTAGCTTGCACTTACATAAAAGAGACAAAAGTTCTTAGTTTTAATAGCAAGTTTAGTAAGTGATGCTATTGTTAACAGGGTAAGAATGTTTTCTTTGAAGACTTTTTTATACATGATGTATTAGCAAACTTTATACTGCTTTTCATCTGTCTTTAATCACTTTCTCATCACTGATTCATGATGCCTGAAACCCACAGTACAAAGGAGGATCGGTTTCTTTTGACTCAGAGTTTCAGGCCTTAGTCTAATTCTCAGAGATTTTGACTTACCACATCTTAAATTAGTTTGAGACATGAATTTAAAAGACAAAAAGCAGAAGGAAATAGGATGGAGTAACCAAACAATTAATAGAATATAAATTGTATCAAATATTTATAACCCCTGTTCTGAACATAATTTTATATTGCCAGTGCATTACTTTGTTCTTGGCACAGTATAAGATAAAAAAATCTAGAATAAGCCTGACACCTTCAGAATAAATATCAATATAGAAAAATGTGATTGTGCTTTGATTAAAATAAAGACATTCAGAACACTAGGTTATCTTATTCCTTGTCTTTATTTATAACTGTGAACAATAGTGCCTACCATCCTTGTTTTCAAATATATCTTACCAAGGTATTACAATAAAAGAGAACATAGTTTTCTTAAGACCTTGATATGACAAAAGTGTCATATGGCTAAGTTGAATCTAGATAACCCAGGCTGAATCCTTCTTCCTTGTTTTTGAGATCACATAGTTCTCAAAGCACAATATAACCAGCTAGTTTTATCATAGTAGCTCATTAGCAACTTTGCATGCTTCTACTTCTTCTCTGAATGAACTTGTGTTATGCACTGTTCTCCGAGAGTTCTGCTGTCTTATTTGGGAAGGAGTATAAGTAATAAATGCAGAACTACAGTATGCAAAAGGTTTGTGTGGCATGCATTCCTCATTCTGTTTTTATTGTCTCCCATTTACATTTGAACAAAATATTTCTGAAATTACACTGGTTTAATGGAAAATTCAGTAATATCAATGACAATAATTTTAAGAGTGAGATAGACTGTTGAGTTTTATTTGGAATAAATAAAATACAGATTTACAGTCACCAAGAAAAATGTATAAATAATTGCAAATAAATACTACTTGAACATTCTTAACTATTGATTTTAAAAAGAATGAGATTAACATTAAGTCACACATTTTATAGATTTATTTAGTGTCTCATGAAACTGAATAATGACCTTTCTACATGACATCAGTGCCTGGTATTTGGTTTGGCAGAAAATTAGTGGAACACAGAAGGTAGTACAATAAAATGCTTGGTACCTTTTAGCCACCTTATATAAGTTAAATTTAATCTAATTCTAAGCTAGGAAACATTAAGTTGTCTCAATTAACTTAGTATTGAGTAATTAAGATTATGAATATTTTTAATATAAAAAGCTCCAGGATCCATTTTATAAAAGTTGTTTAAATATAACAATAATCAACATAAAAATAGATTATCTCATAGAAAGCATGCAGAGCATGCTAATAAACCATAAAATATAATCATAACATAATGACCATAATATTGTATTGAAATTAGGAACATTAATTCTTTAACATATTATAAAATTAACATTTTTTCAGCACATTATCTTTGGTTTATAGCTCTCTTATTTTGATAAAATAGTCCAGCATTATATTTAGTTACACCTATTTAATAGCTATTGATACAAAAAGTATATTGACTTAATTCTCTTTTGATGAAGTCATTATTTAAGGCATCTCTTATGGGTGGAAGGTAATAAAAGAAAATGCATTAAACCAGGAAATAACATCTATGATTCTTAGATCAAAATACATTGTGTTCCAGAGTTTGAAAAATAGTTTGTTGAAGATGTTACTGCTTCATGTATTAACTGTTAGCATTTTCCTATTCACCTTAAGAAAGACATTTTTATTATTTCACTTGTTTTTTATTTGTTTTTTAATCTTCTCAAAAGTGCTGTAGCCAAGTTATTACAATTTTCTTTGGCATCTGGTAATCACATATTTGATCAGTAAGTTCATTTTGCTACTGCTGGCTCTTATTAACTCTTAAAAATTGTTCCTCCACACATCTCTCAGTTCATATACTTCAATGAACTGCTGCAATTTAATGCTATAACTTAATGGTTCTCCTGTGAAACAGGGCATCTTGCCCAGACATAAAATTACTCTTGAAATCAGATAAATATTTGTTGAAATTATAAATCCAGAAAATAAATTCTAGTCACATAAATGCCAGTCAGGAACCTGAATTCCCTAGCCAAACACTGTATTAAAGAAAAGAATTTTGACTTGGCCTGTGACATATAAAAACAGAAAATTGCATTATCGAAAATTCATCATATAATAATAGAAAATTGCATTATCAAAAATTCTTGCTAATAATTAAACTGAGTCTTAAAATTATTTAAATTGCATGGATTGGATATAAATAATTCGTGGAGAAATTCTCTTCATATCTGGTCAGTAGTCAGTGAGTCTCTGTATACTTCAGTAAATACTTAACTCTAGTGGTTGATTTTTCTGACTTAATTCTTATATGTGTTTTAGATGAAAAATTTCAACATATTTTCCTCCGCTCATTATTACAGTTCTTTAGGTAAAATGCAGACCTGAATATTTTATTACAGTCTGTGTCTAGCAAAAATTTTAAAAACTGTGCTCTTTATGATTTAGTGCTTTTAGCTAGCCATTTTTGATTTCAAGTAATAGAAATTAATTTGAACTAAACTAAGAGAAATGAAGAAATTTAAAAAATACAAATAGATTCTTTATATCAGGACAGTGAAGAGGCTAGATCTTAAGAAAATCTTTAAACAAACAGGGAGACATCAGAAACAGAGACCAGGAGAATTTCTCTCAATGATTCTTCTAATATATTTATTCAACTTTAATGTGGTCCCATCTTATATTACAAAACACACGTCAGCTTAGATGTAAACTTGTGTTTATAAGATCATTTGTACCTTGAACATTTATATTTTGACCATATGGTCAGGGAAATGGGACAAGTCTTTTGACAGAAATTTATTTTTGTACAATTATAGTAAATTAGAAAATAGAAAAAAAGAAGAAATAGAAATGAAATGGGCCCGCAGAAAATAGAGCGCAGACTCCATACATTGTATTTGTCAAATGTGGGTATGCTTTATTTTGTGATCTTGTGTGTGGCATTTAATTTCTCTAAGCAACATTTACTCAAATGTTTATAAAGAATGCTTGCCTTTTAAATGTGTTGTACACATTAAAGTCATTATGCACATAAGTAATCTAACATCGCATATAAATGTGGCTAACCTTGCCAATGGTTTAGGTCTCAACTCCTGTGAAATTTTCTTAGATAATCACTCCTAGATTACCTAAACCTTTAGTCAATTTTACACTTTCCATTGCTTACTTTATTATTTAAATTATGCAATTAATGTGTGTATTCATTAATTATGTGTCTTTTCTATCAGGTTGAAAAATTCACAAAAGTATTATTTTTGTCCAAATCTCAGGCAATATAATCCTAGTTCCTGGAATCATGTGCAATAAATACAAGTTTGTTTAATGATGGAAATGTGTGCTAAACTATTATATTTATGATATCTACTATGTTTCACTAAAATGTGTGGCAAGTAATTGCAATTTTAGATCCTTGAGTATATTGTGATTATGCTGGTAAATATTCTAAATTAAATTTTAATAATTTTATTGGGATTCCTATAGTTGTAAATGTGAAAATATCATTTCCTAAGGAAAAAGAAAAACTATTTGTGAAAGCAATAAAAATTAGAAAATAGAGGGAGTATGATTTCCATTAAGCCAAAGAAATAAAATATAGGACAAATTGTCTAAAACTGTCCTCTTTGATAACCTTTAAGTTTGAAAGACATTATTGTATGGTGATGTCATTAAAAAAATAGTATTTTTTTATTGTTCTCCAAACTCTACATTCACAACATGGAACACGTGACACTGCTTTAAATTGGAATGAAGTTTGTTCTGTTTTAAATCAAATATACTATGCTTGCAAATAATATTTTCCAGGTAAAATGTATTAAATCATTGAGTTAATGAAAGTTAAGTGACTTTTGAGCTTAACTGTTGAGCTTCTACGAGTTATACCCTCAAAATGGGATGGAAAAGAAACCTATAGGAAGAAAGAGTATCCAGCATTAAAAAATGGGTAAACATTTTACAATGGGATTTTTAGGCCCTGTGGAGGCATGTGCCTACAATCCCAGGTATTCAGGAGGCTGAGGCAGAATGATGCAAGTGCAAGTCCCATTTGGGCAATTTAGAGAGAACTTGTCTCAAATAATAAAAAAAAGAGTTGAGGACTTTGTTCAGTGATAAAGCACATGCATACCATGTGCAATGTTGTAGCATCAATCTCCAGAATTAATTAATTACTTAAGAGTATTAAAATTGGAGAAAAATAGAAGTTAAAGCCATAGAAATATAAAGCAAATGTCTATGACTGTCTGAAATAAAACCTAACCTGAAATGTGAAAGATACATTCAGGAATGTCATTTATTTTTCTTTAGCTTGAATTCAATATGATTCTATATTTTAAATGGCCAAACAGGTTGGTGAGATTAAAAAAATCATAGTTAAATGACCGACAATTTATAAAAGAATGTGAGAAATTGGTAGCTTAAAGTTTTCTTCAAAACTACAATTAATTATGTGAAAATATTATCTCATAATAATACAATTATACAGTCATCATTATGGCATCCAGTATTTCATTATTCTCTAAATTCAATCTTCATTCTAAGTGTGGTTTCAAATACAGTTTTTCCTCACACTTAATATGGCTTCTTGAATATTTTCTCAGTTCTCACTCTGAGCTTGCAAATTTGTAGGACAACATTCGTTGTAGTCAAAAGTTTTTACACAGCAAAGAAAAAAATCAGCACAGTAAAGATAAAAATGGAGGAAATATTTAAACCTTTATATCTGACAAAGAATTGATGCCAAGAATATATTAAAAAACTCAGCACAATAACAAACACAAATAACCTGAATTTTTTTGGTACCAGTGGTCCAACTCAGGACGTTGAGCTTGCAAGGCAGGTGCGGTGCCACTGTGCTTCATCCCTGGCCCCCAAATAACCTGATTTAAAAAATGACCAATAGACTTAAAGAGATATTTCCTCAAAGAAAAAATAAAAATGTCCAATTTGTACAGGAAAAAATTTTCTATATCACTAATATCAGAGAAATGAGAGGTAAAACCATAATGAGTTTTCTTCTCACACTATCACCAAAAAGACTAAGGATATCAAATGCTGACCAAGATGTAAAGAAGAGGGAACCTTGTACATTGTTGGAGGAGATGCAGTTTACTGGAACAACTATAAAAACAGTATAGCACGCTTTCAAAAGAAATATAGAATTATCATAAGGGTCCAAAAATCCCACTGCTAGTTATACATCAAAATGAATCAAATCAGTATGTAAAAAAGACACCTTCACTTTGATGTTTGTTGTAGAACTATTCACAATCAAAAAGAAATGGAAACCACCTATGTTTCCTTCAACAGATTAATAAAGAAAATAAAGTACATGCACCCAATGGAATGCTGCTTGGCCATAAAAAGGTAAGGTGCTGTCTTTTGTGATAGCATCTGTGGTGCTAGAGGTCATTGGAAATGTGGGATAAGCAAAACACAATCTCACAAACAGTGCATGATCTCACTTAAGTGTGAAATTTAAAGAAGTTATCTCATAAAATTTGAGAGTAGAATGGAGGTTACCAGAGTCCAGCAAGAATGCAGGGTGGAGGCGCAGTGCAAATAGGGAAAGGTTGATTACTGAATACTGTACTAAGTTACAGTTAGCTAAGAGAAATAGTTTTGGTATTCTCGTGCACAGTATTATTATAAGTAATAATAACATATTGCATATTTATTTGCACAAAGTTAGAAAAAAGAGGCCTGAAAATTTTCACTACAAAGAAATGGTAAATGGGAAGATGGATATGCTTATTCTTTTTTGAACATTACATCATGTATATATGTATGAAAATATCAAAAGGTGCCTCCACCATAAATATGCACAATTTGAGTATGTCAATTGCAGCAAATAAACACATAAAAACTACTTCAAAGTAAATATTTAAAATTAAAATATATAAAATATATTGAAAAGATTAATAATATATTTAATGCCTTAAATTGCTGGCCTCAGTATATAAAACCAGAAAAGGAAACATATAACAAAAAGGAAAACATGGAATTAGCTTCTTGAAATATATAATACAAATTTTACATATGTAATTTTACACAATAAGGAAAGCATACTTTTATGTTGTATCCATAGACCAAGGCAAGATACAGGCATAATTTGTGAGGCAAATAATAATAATATTTTATAGTTCTTAGAGAAGTAAACTTTATGGTAATTGTACATAAGAGAAAGAATAATAGTTATATGCAAAATTTTATAATTTACAGTGGTTTGCCTTTATCAAACATGCTATTTAGAAGTAGTCTGAATTCAATATAAAATCATATGAAGCAAGAAAATGTTTTATTATCTCAGTTATGTTTTCTTCTATTAAAATATGCTGTACACTAAAAGAAACAAAAGGAGCTCATTTTTTCAAAATAATTCTCTACCGTGCCTATGTAAAATAATATTTTATGGTAATATTTGAAGTTCAAAAGAGGCAATATATACAAACATTCTCTAAAAAGTGCTGTATAAAGCAAGAAATGCGTTTTATCTTAAAAGTTAAGGTAGTGAAGAGAGCAGGACATGAAAAATTTATATGTTTACAATAAGTAAAATATATACTATTTTTGAAAAAATGGTTAATGTCCCTTTTGAATATCCATGTCAACATTCATTGTAAGCAGACATAAACATAAGTGTCAAGATTTATTTGTTCTGCCAGCTTTGCTTTTCTACTAATAATAATTAATAAGCACTAAACTGCACTTACACTAACCATTCATTTAACTAGGTGCTTTATAAGGACAGTATTAGAACAAAAGAAGCCTCAGTCATTTCTATCATAACACGTCTCATGCAATGTGCCAGTGTGCAGGTCAAAAAATTCTGATAGTGATTTCTAGTGCATTTGAGTAGGGTATAGACTCTTGAGATTTGGGTAAAATTTCCTTCATATAAGTTACATTTTCTCAGTGTCCCAACATGGTTGACACAAACTGACACAGGCATACATATATTTATATGAATGTCAATATTGCCATAGTCAGATAAAGAAATATAGAGCACTGAATGAAATTTAATTTCAGATACTTTTGAAGTACTTTTGCAGTTGTAACAATAATTCCTCAAAAGTAAATAGTAAACTAAAAATCATGCCTATAGTTTTAGTGAATAGTGTATTCTTAGAGAACGTGAAAATTTTGTGTTCAGATATTATGAAAACATTCTATGGAGAATAATTTAACTTTCTGGATGTTTACAGATCTCCAAATTTCCTGTGTGATTTCTTGAAGTACTTTTGCCCTTCTGATGAATTATGAATGCTCTAGAATTACTGTATGTATCTCCAATTAACTACAGAAATAGACTGACAATATTCTAAATTTATACTCAGAAGAAATGTGTACACGGTATTGTTAATTGAATAAATGTGCATTTTTGACGACTCTCATAGAGTTGCTATCAACACTAAAGGAGTTAAAATTTACCAAGTGCTTAGAACTGTGTAAGGCATTGATAAGTGATAAGTGTGCTGTTGATAATTAGTTAGATAAAGGCTCAATACATGACATTTGTAAATACATGTAAAATTATATTGTTTTCACAGAGCACTACATAGATTTATTTCATATTCTGAATTTGACTTTGTCTTTTGTTTTTTATAACTTTTAATGGGTACAAAATTGTTTATAATCCAGGAGTAGCATGATGTTTCAATATATTTTGAGATTGTGCAATCTTTGAATCAAAAGAATTGTACGTTTCATCTCAAACATTTATCATCCCTTGATAGTAAGCACTTTCAAAAATGTATATTTCTAGCTATTGAATTATAAAGTTTATTACTGTTGTTATGTATAGTCAATATGCTGTACAGAAGTTTATTAGAACTTCTTAATGGTAACTTAGTAATTATTGATCAACATTTTTCCCTCTCTACTCTCTCCAGCCACTCTTAACCACGATTCTACTCTTGACTTCTATGAAATCTTTTTTTAGATTGTACATAAAAGTGAATCCATGTGGCTTTTGTCTTTCTGTACCTGAATTATTTAATTGAACATGAAGATCTCTAGTTTCTTACATGTCTTCACAAAATGATAGAATTTCATTCTTTTATATGAAGGAATATTATTCTATTGTCTGTATGTACCACATTCTTTTTATCCATTTATCAGCTCTTGGACACTGCTTCTATTTCCTGGATTTTAAAAATACTTTTGCAATGTACTCTAAGGACACATATCTGTTTGATATACTGATTTCATTTCCCTTAGATATATACCCAATCGCGAGATTGTTGGATCATACAAAGCTTTATTTTTAATTTTGGAGGCATCTCCATACTGTTTTCCATAATCACTGTACTAATTCACAGCCCCACCAACACTGTACAAGAGTTCCTGTTCCTCCACATGGGAGAGGTGATAGGCAACTGGAGATTTATTTTCTCAGCTATTTAGGTACCAGTAAGAAAGGAGGCCTAGGCACTTGTAGATAACCATAGGTTAAAAGGTGAGGTATGAATGACTATTTATCTATAGATTTTATGGACATCTCAAAGTGTTAAAGGAAATACCCCTTCAGGTGGAGACTAAAATAGCTATTTATTCTACTTCACCAACAAGAGAGAATCATTGCCCTTTCCTCTTCCTATGGCATTTTCAGCCAGTCATGCAGAAAACTGCCCATGATTACCTAATGACTCTGGTAGGATAAGAATCGGGGCAGGAAGGAGATTGAGATATATATTCATTATTTTTTTGTGAAGTAAAAGAAAATCTGTCTTTGATTCAGCACAGTTTGTGTCCATATTAAGGGTAAAATTAATTGAAATGAATGTTAAATCCTAGCACCAGGCTGAGAGTGTAGGTCAGTGGTATAGCACTAAGCTAGCACAAGCAAAACCTTCCTTGGGTTTAATCCTCAGTACTGTGAAAACGATAACAAAAATCATTGCAATTATGCTGAATCTAATTTTAATACTTTGCATATACCAGCCATGATTTGACATTCTATACATATATAGTCAATTAATATCCACAGAAATTACTTAAAATTTTTACCACTCTGCTTTTACATATATGATTGTGACCCATCTCATAAGTGATGAAGTCATGATTAGAAAGAGAAATTTGGGGCCGGGGATTTAGCTTAGTGGTTCCAGTGCCTGCCTCGCTAGCACAAGGTCTCGAGGTTGATCCCCGTACCAAAAAAAAAAAGAAAAAAAGAAAGAGAAATTTGCCTCCGAAGTCCATGAAATTGAAATCTGTAACATAGATTGAGAAGACTCCACTAAGGAAAGGAACATTCACATAAGCTATTACTTGAAGGCTTTAGGTTGATTTTGTGGTGGAAATGTTTAGCCCAGCAGAAAGAATATCATTGCAAAGGTATCAAGGAGAAAGAAATTTGATGCATTCAAAGAAGTTAGAAAATACTGAAGACTGAGGAAGAAACAAATTTGTATAGACCTATGGACAAAGTAGCATTATAATTCTTAAACTTTTGAGCTCTCTACATATTTATCATGTACAACCATTTTTGCTAAACAGATATAGATATTCTCGAAAAATTTTATTAAATTTCACAATAAAATAGGAAGGCTATTTCCCATAGGGAAAATGAGAGACAAAGCTAGAAAACCATTTAAAATTAACACAACTTTATAACTACAGATCCATTAAAAAATTTTTGGAATCCAAAGAAAACCTTTACACAAGGATCTGTCTACATGCACTTACACTTAGTATCACACTCTTCACACCCTTAAACATGAGCTCCACCTCAGAAGATCCGGTTCCAGAAGAGACCAGTGCTATTCAAATTGTACAATATTGGATTTTTTATGTTTTACTCGGTCATTTTTTAATTTGAATGAAATATTTTTTCTTTTTCCTCATTTACACTGTCTGTTTGCTCAAACTGTTGAATATAGTAGAATCAGACTATCTTGAAGCAATAAATGAGCTACTACTTTTTGTAAAGAAAGGTATCAATGTGGGAATTTTTAGATTATTCTCAAAGATTCCATGTTTGTTATGCTTGCCTTTCCCTTGTCAGAATGCTTGTCAATTATACTTTTAAAACTTTAATGTACCTAAAAAATGATAGGTAAAAGAACTTAATTTCTGAATGATACTATTGATATTTCATAAGTACTGATTAGAGGTAAACTACACTATATAATTTATGTGCAGGAGTACAGACTGGACTCACAATAAGTGCTGTGAAATTTATTAGTCATCTGAGAAATTATTTGTTACTATAATACATCATTTAAGATGTTGACAGACATCATTCCCTTATAATAATTAAATGCTACTTATTGTCAATAATAATTAAATGGTACTTATTATCAACACTTTTTCAAGTCTGATAAGTATTAAATGTTTGATGCTGCCAAAAACTTTAAAACATATTTAACATTGTAGATATTTTTGCAGATATATTAATTATATAGGAAATGGAAAGTAGCATTGCAACATATAATGTAATGGTTTATACTATACCATGACATTTGTTACACAAAAGAACTAAAGAACATCAGAAGCCCCAAATATAAAGACCCAATCCAGAAATGGGCATCTGAAATGAATAGGCACTTCTCAGATGAAGACGGAGAAATGGCAAATAAAAATGTTATTGAAAAAATGTTCAATATCACTGATTATTCAAGAGATGCAAATGAAAACAAAGTTTAGATTCCATCTCAACCCAGAAAGAATGGCTGCTATCAAGAAGTCAACCAATAACAAATATTTGCAAGGCAGCTGGAAAAGAAAGGAACCTTTTTCCACCTTTGGTGGGAGTGTAGACTGGTGCAAGTGCTGTGGAAATCAGTGTAGAGATTCCACAAAAAGCTAAAACTAGAAGTTCCATTTGACTCAACTATTCCCCCTCTTGGTAGCTTCCCAAAAGAACTAAAAGCATCATACCACACCAATATATGCATATCCATGTTTATAGCAGCACAGTCTATAATAGCAAAATGTTGGAAACAGTGCAAATACCCATCCATGGATAAGTGGACAAAGAAGATCTAGATTTTTTATGCAGTGGAGTACTAGTCTGCCATAAAGAAGGATAAACTTGAGACATTTCTATGTAAATGGATGCACCTTGAAACCATATTCTTAAGTGAAATAAATCAGATACACACGCTTAAATATTGTATTCTTTCTGTGGTGTGAAAAACGAAAAAGGTAAATAGGGACCAAAATGTATAATAGATACTGTGAAAAAGGAAGAAGATGTTCAAATGAGAAGGGAACTTGGAGGTGGAAAGAAGGTAGGGAAAAGAAAAAAAGAGAATATAGGAAAATGAAAGCAAAACTTTTGTTTGTTTGTTTGTTTGTTTTTGGTACTGGGGATTGAACTTGGGACCTTGTGCTTGAGAGGCAGGTGGCAGAACCACTGAGCTAAATCCCCAGCCCAAAACTTTTGTAAATAAGGAAGATAAGAGTGGTTGAAGAGAGGGGAGAAAAACAAGCAAAAAGAAGAATCAAGATAGGTCTTGTACAGGTACAAATTCCCTATGATGCATGTTATCACTATGTATATCTAAAATGTATCAATAAAATTAATTAAAAATAAAAACTCCAGATCAGCCAATTTAGAAATATAAAAAAATTCATTGGACTATAACTTTTTACATTTTAAAATAGTTCCTTTAAATTTTATTTAGTTTTGTGAAATTTTGTAATTAAACTATTACTAAAAATGTAGAGAAAAATATAATGAAGTGGTGATTACAGTATGTTACAAGTGTCATTTGTACTTTGGAAAATAATTTTTGACATAGAAATATTAGCAGAGGCACCATTTGCCACTTTTGAATATAACGATTTAATATTCATCCATCTGGCTGTTCTTAGATCAAGTTCCAAATTTCCTAGCAATTCACCAATAGGATTTAGAACCCTTTATCGTGAGTTTTGGAGACATTCTGGGTAACTATCTCAAAGTACTTTTATTTTAGTGAAGTTATGCATTTATTTGCCTTTATTTCTTCTCCAGTATGAGCTCCTCAGTGTTTAAACTTAGCCCAAATTATTTATTTCTAGTTGCTATCAACTTAATTGCCCCCTCTTTCTTCTCCCTCTGTCTCTCTCTCTCTTTCTTATATAAGAGTAGGTATGTAAAGAGATGACTTGTCATAGTAGAAAACAGTGTAGGGAACAGAATCATACATTCAGATTTTAAACACTCTCTTCAATACAGTTGTCCAGTACGATCCTTAAGTTACTTAAAATTCCTTCTCAATTTTTTATTTACAATTTAGACATAATGGCAAACCAAAAATTATCAGATAATGATCATGTAAATGCTTGTATTGATTGACACATAAGAACTTACTGTTTCTGCATTCCCTTATTCATATTCATATCAATTGTGACCTTAATCTCAGTTCTAAGCTTTCCCTTTCTGTCTTATATCTATGCAAATTCTTAATTTTACAAATTATGTCAATCACTCACAAATTAAGATCACACTCTGGGTCTTCAAGTCATAAATACATGTCTCCTTATTTGATATAGATTATTCAGGATTTTGTTCACCTCTGTTCTTCAGATAAACTCATTCTAATCTTAGTGTGCCCACCTTAACATCCCTACAACATTTACCAAGGGTAATAAAATACTATGATGTGTTTAAATTTAAAACAATTTCTTACACTGAAAGATATCCTGCCATAATCCCCCTCAAAATACTCTACCTTTGTTGCAATACATTTACTCATTACTCTTGCAGTTTTCTGAAGCACTTCTGGAAGTCATTTTTTCAGGAGTGTCTTTAGTTGAGTGTTGTGTCTGGCTTGATGTTCGATACTGATTAAAAACATTTACCCTTCATAGTAATTTTGACTTGTGGGAAGAGCTAGAAGTTGCATGATGGCAGATCTGGTGAAAAAGGTAGATTAGGACACAAAACAATGTTTTCTTACAAGCCTGCTTTTCTGTTCTATGACACTCAGCAACAGTATTCTTCTTGAATTTTGATCCCTTCGTCATAAGGATATTAATTAAAGAAAGACTTCCAGAAGTGCTTCAGAAAGAGACAAGAACCATAGGATAAATGTATTCAAAGTGAGGGGAAGGATTTTGAGGGCAGTGAATGGGAATCTACCTTTCACTGCAGTATTGTTTTTAATTTAAACATTTACATATTTATTGATCACTCCTTATATGTAGATCAAAATTGTCAGGTATTTCTTATTATTACCTAACATATCCAATAATGCTAAAAAGGCTCTACCGCCTTCAAAATGTAACTCATATTCTCTTATTTGACTTTATATCCTTTATTGTAACCTCCCTGGTACAAGTCATCTTTATGTCTCACGTGGACTACCGTATTTAGATCATAGCTGTTTTTATTTCTCAATACTCTATAACTATTCAATAGTTATTAAAACTTATAAAAGAAAGATCTTTACACATGCAGCTAAAATTATAAAATGAGCTTAATGAAATCTTCCAAGCCCTCACAGATTTGAGCCTCTGCTGCTATCTGACTGCATACCTTGCACTCTCTCAGGAACTTATGGCAACCACGCCCATCTGCCAGTGGCCCCAGAAGGCTGTTCTCTCTGATGAAAATGCTCTTCCCTAGAAGGTAGTATGTGTTCTATTAATATTAATTCAGAAAATAGTTATTGATAGCCTAACAGATAAATCTTTATTTATGGTCCAATAGATTTTATTTATTTATATTTTTCCCATTAAGTTTATTGGTACTCCGTATAAAATAGCTACATTCATCATTGGGATCTTGTACCATTACATGAGTATCTTGGTTCTTATTTTTTCCCCATTCCCCTACCCTCTCTTCACCCCCTCCATCCTTCCCTATTTGCAAAGACTTTGTTTCCATTTGTTTCCTTTTCTCATATTTTTTCTATTCCCTTCTTTCCTTTCCTCTACCCCTCCCACTTCCCCTGCTCCTTTAGACCTTTCTTCCTATTACATAATATCAATTA
>NW_004624814.1:3727797-3742612 GCF_000247695.1 Heterocephalus glaber | reverse complement strand
ACAATCTTTGCTGTTATCTGAGTAATTATTTCTGATTTCGTTTTTCCCAGTTCCTCTTTTGTTGCCAGTTTAGAGAGTCCAGGTGGTTGAGTAGCAGATTGTTCCATCTCGTTTCCCTTTGGGGTTGCTCTAGGTGATCCAGACGTCTGTTTTTGAGGCTTGTTTATGTGTCTTCTCATTTCCACTGGGGAGGGGGTGGTTCTGGCACCCGCGCAGCTCACCTTCTTTGCCCTAGGAGCTTGGGATGGCAGTGGAGGGGCTTCCTTCCAAGTGCTTGAACCGGCTTAGCTTCTCTGCCCTAGGAGTCTGGGATGGTGGCCAGGGAGCTTCCTTTTGGATTCTGGGACTGGCTCAGCTTCTATGCCCTAGGAGCTTGGGATGGCAGCAGGTGAACTTGTTTCCAGGTGCTGGGACTGGCTGTACTTCTCTGCCCTAGGAGCCTGGAATGGCAGCTCCTAACAGATAAATCTTAAAAGGAATAGATTAGTCTTTTGTTAAAATGTAATATGCAAAGTATTACCCTTTTATATTAATAAACATATAACAACAAAGAAAAAGTAAAGCTCCTAATGCACCACGTCCATTAAAATCTCTAGATTAATTTGTAATAATGACCTGAAAATGTTTATTTTTTTAAAAATGGGAAAGAAAATTGATGTAGTAGATTATCATATATATGTAATTTTCCAGTCTTTGAAAGATAAAAGAGATATGAAGGGGCTACTAAATTTAATAAAAAGTTAATTCTAACTAAAAAAGCAATGGAAATACAGAGACAAGGAGAATGCAATGCTTTTTCTAACTACACAGAGAGCACTTCTCATTTTGAAATGTCTATAAAGTTTTATTAAGTTTTATCAAGTATTGAATCAAATTGTGTTTAAGTTAATTCTAAGCAGTAGAAATCATTCAGGTAACTCTCAGTTCATAAGACAATATAACTAGATTAAATTACAAAATTTGCAGAACCACATTTAATAAATCCACTCTTTGTAATTATGCTAGATTTATTCCATGACAATAGAAAAATTTCCTGATGAAAATCAATGTCACATAAAATCCATGAGAAAAATACCAAGAAAATTTTAACAGATAGGAATTTATTCCATATATTTTTACTTTTGTTTGTGACCTTAACTATCTAGTAAAAACAGAATGAGTTTACCTTCTTAACTGAAATCATCTGTGGTACAACAGAATGAAAAATACAATGATTGATTTATAAATTCTTTGGCACTGAAACACAACAAATCCATTATCCTTAAAAGGATAAAAAAAAAAAAAAATCTGTCTTTTCCCAGTGCTCAGTCTTGGCTGAAAAACAAATAGAATGAACCATCCTGAAAACTGGTCTGTGTACATAACATTTTCCGTTGGTTGAGTGCCTAAGCATTGTTAATCTTTCGTTTAATGAATGGAAATCTCTGTGTGAGATAATGTAACAAAGCTATCTATAAAGTATTGATTATACTGAGGAGACTGAATGTTAGCTGGAATAAATTCTTCACCATATTTTACTTTAGTGAGTGTATGCTTTTATATTCTCCATTCCAATACACTTCAATTTATTAAAGTATAATTTTATTTTTCAGAGTGACTGTGGCAAGCTTATTATGAGATTCAAACAAGTAAGTACTATCCCTTTGTTATAGGCCCCATAAAATTGGCTACTAAGAGCAGCTAATATATGTTGAACATTTATTACATATGCCACATGTTGCAGATATTTTTATTACAAATTAAACTGATTCCACATAATATAATAAGGACAATTTTCTGTTTCTTCCTTTTTCCTCCTTCTGGGTAAAAGGTCACCTGGGGAAAATAAACCTTGGCTCTGATTTGTTTATTGAGATACAATATGTAATCTAGGGAAGACTTTGGAGATTTAAAACTTGGAGAAGTTACTTACATTCCAGGTATCCATGTTTATAAATTACAGGTGGTCATTTGTACACTATGGAGTTACTGAAAAAAATTTGAGAGAAATTCTATCTGGGATTTATAATAGTCCTTAGCAAGATAAGTATAGCCTTGAGTATTATATATTCTTCTGTTTCTCTATTATTAACAGGTAACATTTTATTTAAAGGTTAATATTTGTATTTGAGATACAAAAGTGAGAAATTCATTCCTGCAATCCACATATGTTATTAAAAAAATTTTATTCCTTATTTCCTGAGGGGAAAAATATAGAGAAATTTTTATTCCAATCCTTCCCCTTTCCCTTTCCTATATCTTGGAAGTGAAGGAAATAATCACAGGTTAAGATTGTTTATTTTCCCTCAGGGCACAGTCTTCATCTGTAGCTTTATGATATATGAAAGCAAACAGTTCACACAGTCAGTTGCCAACCAACACTTACCAAATTTGTAGACAGCTACACGGGTGGTTCTCTTTAATCTCACAGGAATGGAAAAACTCCAGCATAATAAAACATTGGTATATATTTCAAAAGGTAGATCAAAGAGAATTTTTTAAATGAAGACAAACTGGAATGCCCAACAGAACTTATCTCACTCCCCATGCTAACAAGGTATTCTCTATAATGTTCTACTCCAAAGAACACCTTGGTTGTTGGTTTTAACAGACATCAATGTAGTCATCATAACGTGGAGAACACAAATGGAATTCCAGCTTAAATAAATTTGTATTATTGAAATGCAAGTTATAGTATATGTGTTATTACATTTCATATGAAGGTCAAGATGGTTCATAGATTCTGAAGTTATCTCTTATTATAACACATGCCAATCTGAATTTAATTTGGGTGTGCTTTCTCCTTTTCTTTCTCTCTCTCTTTTTTTTTTTATTGTACTAAGTATTGAACCCAGGGACTTTATACTGTGTTACATTACCAGCCCATTTGTATTTTAATTTATTTCTTAATTTTGAAGCAAGTTTTCACTAAGTCACTCAGTTTCTCAGGTAGTCCTCAAAATTGTGCTCCTCCTGGCTCAGTTTCCCAGACTGCTAGGGTTACACGTATGCACCACCATGCCCGGCTTCAGTGTGTATTAAATTAAATATAAATTTGTTATCAATATTGGAAAAAATATTTGTCACATTAAAATATATTTAAAACAGTTTCTACTTAAAAGTTGTTTTCAACATTATCACCTTTATTATTAAATATTGTAAAATATGGTATGGGATAATTGTTATGAAAGCAAGAACAACCAAGCCCCATCATAAATTTGGAAAGTACAGAGCGCAGTAATCTATATATACTGAGAAAGGTTATAGACAAACTCCTACAAAATGAGAGCTTCCCCATCCAGATAGACAATTAAGGAGCTTGGCAAATTTTGCTGGTCTTGGCTGACTCACAAGGAGCATTAGTGTCAGGGAGTGTTCTTATATATCTAAGATTGCTGTATTCCTGTGGCAAATATAGAAGTTAAATATTGACCAAAGAGCAAAATTCTTGCTCCCATTTCTCTATTTTTCTACACAGAAGCATAGATCTTTAATCTTCAATTATTAAACTGCAAAAACTTTTAATTTCTTTATGTTCTTTTATATCTACTGAAGGATGTGATAAGAACTAACACTATTTCCAGCCCAGCCCACTGAGGTATTACTGGACAAAAAAGATTCTCCGTTCTCCCAACTTGCTCGCTTAAAATTCTAAGGCTATGAACTGATCAAGTATTTTAAAGGAAAACCACCACTGTAAAAAATCAGAACAGTATCTTCTAAATAAATAATCACTGAAAGAGAAAAGTTGCATCTAATTAATTGCTTTTCCTATTAAAATGGAAAAGAACACAAAGTCACCAAGCTGAATGAGTGAGTTTGAATTTAAACTCATAATTGTCACAGGCACTAAAATAAGGAAGAACAAAAAAATCTTACTCAATGAAATAAGATCCTTGAAGAGTTCTTATAGAGCTGTAAAAGAATGTGAAATATTTTAAAAGAAAAAGTAAGAGATAATAGAGGGAAGAGCTCCATTCATTTATCTATTCACCCATAGACAAATTAATAAGAGGAAAAAGTATAGAAGACATCTAGCAGTTAGTTTCAGTAGTACTGCTTTGGTCTGAAGTGTTCCAAAAATGATGAAAGCACATGAAAAAATAACAATTATCAAATTGAAATCATTCCCACTTGCAAATTCAAAAGATTGAGAGTGCAGATCTGGAAGTTTAATTGATGTTAGGAATACTTCCAGATATAAAAAGAGCAGAAAACTTAATCTATAAAATTTTATGTCAAGTTGCCTAAGCAAAGAAAACAATGGAGTTTTTCTTTAAAATATTTCATAATCATTAATTTTAACATGTATTTATTGCTTACACACACCTGAAAATGTAATTAATTCCTTAGCTGATAGGAAGGAACAAGACAAATTGCTCATTCTAGGAGGTTGGTGGGGAGCTTTTTTTGTTTAAGGTACAAATACTGGCTAAGTAAACTGCATTTAATAGTCATATAATTCAAAGACAGTTGCTTAGCATCTCTGTATTTCTCACTTCCAAAATGAGGTAATTTGATTTGTACTTGTGATGGTTTGGTTCTTGTCAACTTGGCATCATTAACTTATCTTTCTATGATTTCCTCTTCTTTTTCTGAAAACTCTTTGCCCTTTATTTTACTCATTAGACTTGCCCCACCAGATCATTTTGTGTTTGTGTTTGTTTGTTTTGGGTACCAGGGATCAAACTCAGGACCTTGCAGTTGTGAGGCAGGCACGGGCTCACATGCTCCAAAACTAGAAAACAAGGAGCTCTCAAATGGGAAACATCCTAGAGGCATGAGGGAATGACAAACTGGTCCCGACTGAGGAAAAAAATATCCAGCCTCCGCCTCATACATGGAATTCAAAGTCACATTTCAAAAGAACATTCATATAGCTATCAGAGGAATTCTCAGCCAGTTTCAATTAATCATGATTTTCAAATTTTAATATACTGCAGTGCTCAGTCTGACAATCTAATCTTCTAATGTGGAAGTACTCACTAGAGAAAAATGTTAGGGCCTGGTGGCAAGTTCATTACAAATAGAAATGAGCAATAGATTTTTTTTTTTTGGTACCGGAGATCGAACTTGGGTCCTTGTGCTT
Source organism: Heterocephalus glaber (assembly GCF_000247695.1). Next base: position 3,737,544 of record NW_004624814.1, on the reverse strand, counting down.
GCACAGTAGGCAGCGAAACCACTGAGCTAAATCCCCGGCCCCAATAGATTATTTTTGTTGGAGTAGACAACTACTCTGGAATTGGATTTCTCATAGTGACAAAGGGTTATATCTTTTTTAATAATGGGATTTAATGCAGGAGCATTATACTGTATTATATCCCTATCCCATCTTAATTGTTTTTATTTTGATACAAGTTCCTGTTAAGTCACTATCTTGTCCATGCTGGGTCTAAACTTGTGATCCTCTTTCCTCAGCCTCTCAGAGTGCTAGGGTTACAGGTGTGTGCACCAGTACACTGGGACAAAGCTATATATTTGAATCTACAGATCTACTTTTGGTCAAGAAACTTATTTTAGAGAAAATAAGGGTCAGGAATAGACTCATGAACATGGATATCTTAGCCTTACCATGTATTCGATTATGTTAAAATATCTGGAAACTGAATTCCTTTGCAAACTTAAGGCTTCTTGTCTATAGCCCCTTGCTGTTGGTTCCTAACACAATCTATTAAAGATAAATACCTTAAAATTACATCAAATATTGCAAGATTCATGGGAATGATTTTGAGAAGCACTAACTGCCGTACTTTGGGCTGGATCCAAACTGGTATAATGTCACCATTGAAGGATCTTCACACATTATTATATGACAAGGTTGTAAATAAGAAGATAGAAAATGCTACTATTCCTTCACTTCCACAGTTATGCCAGCCTCTGTTCACAGGCTCTATATACAATGGTTATAATAACAAGGAAGTAAAGTAGGAATGGATTCAGTTATATGATGTCTCACACAATAATGTTGTGGTTGCTGTCACCACTAAAAATGCAACCTATGAATAACAGAAAGCAATGATGTAGTCTACCTGCATGTATTTTAAAGTACCAACTAGGCATCTGCTAAAAAATTGAGCATTCCTTTCATCAAGGAGAAAGCAATGATTTGTTCTCACAGATGGACATAGGTTTCAGGTACAGAATTTCCTTAATGCCCAGAATGTTTTTACCAGCATTAGAATTCTTACACTTAAAGAAATTTATATCCACAGTCCTGGTATCTCACATAGGATCTCTATCACAGGACACTTCTTGTGATAAAACTGCAGCATTCGACTCAAAGCTACGGATTCTCTGAAACTACTCTTAATTATGAAAATAACTTAAAAGAGAAAAATCCACTGGGCTTGTAGTACAGTCCAGATGGTATCATTTATGACTTTATTATTTCAGTAATATTATAGGAGGATTATTCTCTCAGAATAAAGTGAATGATTACAGCAATCAACATCAATGAAACTCTCACTGCAAAGTCAAATTATCTACTGAAGTGATTTTTCTCACTATTGCTGTAAAATTGAGCACAATGAGTTAACTTTATTCCCAAGAGATAAATTTTTCCACCAACTTGTCTGAGTCATTTTTGTCTCGTCATGCTGCTAAATCAGCAGGAAGTAAAGGGGAATCCTGTACTAGGAAGAATCAGTGATCAGTTACCTTCAGAGAGTTAATTGATTCAATGTAGTAGCTGCCCAAATTGTCCTTTGGTTGTATTGCTTTTACTATTCAGTTCATTTATTAAGTTTTTTCTTTTAACCAAACTTCCACTTTGGGGCAATGCTACCTATAAGGGGTTTTACTGAATGGAACATGCATGAGTCAGTTTATTCTTGGTTCTTATTAGCAGCTCAAACAAAATGCTAAGCACAAATTTTTAAGAAATATTTCACATGTTTTTTTTCATTAGTAACTTTTTGCAGTACATTCTTACTACATTTACCATGGGGAATTGGTATATGTATGTAACACTTTTAGTTGCAATAGTATGCAGGAGACTGGGCTCTACCCAGCAAATATTAGCTTATAGTGTTTAACCTGGTAAATTTAATCCAAGAGGAGATTTGATATTAAAAAAGAAGCAGGGCAATTTTAACTCATAAATAAAATAATTTCATCATCTGTGTATGCTCAGAAGCATTTCAATAGATGATTACTGAAATTTAATTGTAGTGACTTTCCTCATTGAAATACTATTTAAATTGTTGAGAGGGCTACTATTTCAACTACTATAGGTATAAAATATACCTAGAGATTCCAAACTTTCCATTAAAAAATCAATCAGAACTTAATACTGATACCTTTAAGACATTGCTCATACCTTGAAGAACTTATAGTTTATGAAACACAAATTTCCCATGATAATATTGAATTTTGTCATTGTTATTGAAAAGTACATATGGACATTCACAATCCAGTATTTTTAGTGCCTACTGTATGTCAGACATGTTTTTGTGGGATGCATTAGTAGACAAAAGAAGAGCCTACTTGGAACTTTATGTCTAGTGAAAAAAAGCATATAAAACATAAAAGAACACAATAAATAACAATATTACAGTGGACCCTTGACTTATGAACTCAATTCATTTGCAAGGGCTAGTTGTAACTCAGGTTGGTCAATTGAAATCTCAGGTTGCTCTACACAGCCTTCAAAGACTCTCCTGTATAATTTTAAACCACACTTTCTTCCAGGCAAAAGAAATCCAGGATTTCTCAATCAACCCCACATAGGAAAGGATGTTGTAATATTTCTTCCAGAACTCTTTTTTTTTGGCTTAAATTCTTTTATTGGTACATTTTATGTATACAATACATTTACATTTATTATTGGGTGCTGGTACCTGTTCATGATGTATCTTGGTTATGACTTTTTCCCCATTACCTGTGAGCCCTTCACCCCCTCCACCCATCCCCATTTACATAGACTTTGTTTTTATTTTTTTCTTTTCTAATAATTTTTCCTTTCCCTTCTTTCTTTTCCCCTTCTCCTCCCACTTTTCTTAGGGTTAAATCTGTATCTGAGACCACCTGGAAGCACAAGGGGCTGGGATTTGTGTCGTAACTCAAGACTGGTCATAAGTTAATATTAAAATTCCAGTTGTAACCCAAGTTGTTCATATATCAGGCTAGCTGTAACTTCAGGGTCTACTGTATATATCATGTGATAAAGTATACAGATAAAGTATCCAGTATTATGGCTATAAAGGTCTAATAGACTAATTTAGGAGATAAACCAAAATTTTTCTACTCTCTCAATAAGGGTAAGAGAATTGAACCAATACCAGATTACTATAAAGAGCTATACAAATCAAAGTAAGAAGTGAGAACAATTTCTAAAATCAAGGTAAGAAGTGAGAAAAATTTCTAATATTTACCTAAGAAAAGTTATGAATCAAGTATATTTTATTACTCATTCTTTCTCTCAGTATCAAGGTCACCAAAAGCTAATCTGATGTGTCAATATTCAGGGAAGACTAAACACATGTTTTCTTCCCAAAGAATAAAAAATAGGATGAAATTTACTCTGACTGGGAAAACTGATTCTGAGCATGCCATTAACCTATTGGTAGAGCTAAGTCTAAACCAAAGTAGAATCAGGAATTGAAAACGACTGTAAGCATTGTGTGTCAGAGTAGAGTAAAATGAATAAACATAGGAGAAAGAGTAAATGGAGAGAGTAAAATAAAATTAACTACTCTGTGGATAATATTGAGGCACAAAAAGTTCTCTTTTAGAACTAATGTATAGCAAAATGTTGTCTGAAAAATAAAATATTAATGTAACTATAAAATTATTATAAAAACAAAACTACTATAGTTAAAACAGAAATCTTCCAAATAAATTCCAATTTAAAGAGTAAAAACAGTCAGGCATGGTGGTGTGCTTCTATAATCCCTGTATTTTGGTGGGCTGCCAGGAGGGGTAGTGCACGTTCAAGCTAAGCCGTGGTTACTAAGTGACCTAGCAAGACCCTATGTCAAAAATAAAAATTTTTAAAATATGTAGGCATGTACCTCTGTGTGAAAGCACTAGTTCAAACTCTGGTACCACCAAAACAATAGGTAATGAAGAACATGCCAACTACTGACAAAAAGACAACAAATATTATGTATAGAATTAAAATTAGTATAAAATTTACCAATAAACATGAGTGAATATTAATTAGTTTTGAAAATTATTTTCATATGTTCAGACATTATATGCAGTGATTAAAATATCATGTGGTTAGGTATAAAGGAATATTTGTCAGAAATTTGTCAATTATAAGAAAAGAAAGGTTTTCAAATTTAATGATTGACAAAAGTGATTTCATTATCAAAAGTATTAGAAAAAAATAGCCCTTTGTTATGAGACAAGCCACATTTGAATGAAGTTATAACGCATTACTTTTGTAACCATAAAAGTCAAGAGTACAAAAAAAATATAAAGGCAATAAAAGGCCTAAACAAAACCATAGAATAAATCTTTGGATATATATTGAATACTACATTATACATTGTACATTATACATCCACATATGCAATATTTTCCCGTGTTGATCATATTGTAGAGCAAAGAGAAATACAATGAGCGTCCCTAAAATACATATTTGTATGTAACAGTGCAATAAAACTTGAAATTCAAAAACCTGACAAAAGGAAGTTCTTTCACTTTATAACTAAAAGAGATTTTACTTATTTATTCTTTGAAAAAACTAAAAATGCCAATAGTAGAAAGTTTTCAGAAATTAATGGCAATAATCATATAATAATAAAAAGTCAGAATATGGGGAGTATAGTTAAACAAATGTTCAGAGGAAACTTCTGGTGTGGAAATATTTACCAATAAACAATTTATTTTCCTATATTTTTAGTTTCAGAAATTGTATTTTAGAACTATAATTTCTTTCTTTTTTTTCTCAAAACACAGGTTTCATTATGTCACCAATGGCCATCTTGACCTCTGGGCTTAAATAACCCTCCAAGTTCAGCCTCTTGAGTAGCTGGCACTATTAAGCCTGGAGCTAAAAATTATGTTTTAAACATTTCTCTTTTTTTCTCTTAATGGTCTTCTTCATTTAGTCTGCTAGTGTTTTTTTGAGGGGGGAGACAAACATTTGAATCTAGTCATTACAGTAGTTGCTTTAAAATTCTTCTCTGCTAAGTGTGAGCACTGGGTAATTGCTGGGTTAAAGTTGTTCATAAGAGCATTTTTTTCTGTAAGTATTAGTCAAAGTTTCCTGTATTTTTTAATATCTTGTGCTATTTATTTTTATTGAGCAGCTGTCTCTGAATATGTAAAGTACTCCAGAGATTTTGATTTCTCTTACAATCTTTGAAGAATAATTTTCATTCTTACGTGCACTTACTCAGGCCAGAGTCAAATTCCAAACTTTACCCTATTTTTCCCTGCTTTTTGTTTTTTTACAGACTTTAGTAATTAAATAGGAGTTCTCTCAGATTTTCAAGTCTCTTACTCTCTCTAGGTCTTACCATTCCTGAATTCCCCCTCCCTCTACAATTTCATGATTATTATTTATCTCCAAATTCCTTCCAAATTCCTCACACCAGTAAGTAAACCTCAACCAGTAGTAAAGAGGAGAATGCCCCAAACAAATGACAAATTCTTTCATTGCACTTCTCATCTCTGAAGCATAGATTTTGTCCAATTTCTGTCTGCTTTTAGTGGCTCAATAGTGCCTTAAAATAATTTTTTAAAAAATCTTTTGCTCAACTTCATCATCATTATCTTCATATTGATTAGTATGACCAACTTACTTCTTAATTACCAACAGTTCCTACTTGATTGTAGTTAATTCATAATCAACTTATTATAAGCTGAGGTTGTGTATACCACCCACATTATATCTACTATAATTGAGTAAACCATATTTGTTCAGTCTATTAACTTTAGAAACTAGTATATAAACATATAAGCAGAGAACTTTAGAAAATTCAAGATGCATCTCCCAGGATGAAAGAACATTTTATAATAACTAGTTGTGTTCAATTTTCAATAGATTAAAATATCTTTTTACATCTCACTCATTTACATATTTAATGTGGATGGTTCTGAGAAGTGCTGCTCAAGAAACCAGGGTGAAAAATCTATTTTGTAATTTGAATCCACAGTCACCAGAACAGAGGAACAAAATGAAACCACATTGTGTGCTTTTATCAAGAAGTGACTTATTTCATTAATCAGAACAAACTGATTGCAATGCAACTTTATAGAAAGAGCAAGGAATAGAAATAGAAATTGATGCTAGACATGAAGAAGAGGCAAGGCTATTAGAGAATTTACAGGCCATAATAATTCTAAAGAAATTTCTTGAGGAAAAAATGGTTTCCATTGCAAAATTTAAAGTAAAGTATGATAGTTTAAGTCATTTATTTAAATAATTTAATTATTGGGACATTACCTAATGTTTTTATATATGCATGCATTGCACAATGTTAAGTCAGGTTAAATATACCTATCCAAACATTTATTATTTCTTTATGGTAAAAATAGTAAAAATTTTTCCTTCTAGCTTTTTGAAATGTACAGTACATCACTGCTTTCTATAGTCAGCACACTGCACAATGGCACAACGACATACTTGCTTCAAAATACGGAAATTTAATAGCCATCCCTCTCTCCACCGCACACTCACAGGAGTCTCTGGAGACTGCCATTCTCTTCTCAATATCTATGAGATCAAGTTTTTTAAATTCAACATATGATATGAGTGAGGTCATGTGTTTTTTTGTGTGTGCCTGTCCTATTTCACTGACCCCAATAATATTTGCTTCCATCAATATTGTTGCAGATGATAGGATTTCATTTTTTTTAAGAAATGATTACTATGCCATTGTGTTTGTGCACTACATCTTTCTTATTTATTCACAAGATGGTGGACAGTTCAGTTGTTTTCATCTCTTCACTATTTTTTAAAATTCTTTTATTGGTACATTTTAGGTAAACAATACATTTACATTTATCATTGGGTGCTTGTACCTGTACATGATGTATCTTAGTTCTTATTTTTTTCCCCATTACCTGTGTGCCCTTCACCCCCCTACCCTTTCCTATTTACATAGATTTAGTTTCCATTTTTTTCTTTTCTTATAATTTTTCCTTTCCCTTCTTCCCCTTCCCCTTCCCTTCCCACCACCCATACACCTTTGGATGTTTTCCTATTTCAAATTATCAATTATTCATTTTAATCATTTTAATCCTTATTTACACTTTCAGTTTCTCACACTAGAAAAACTATTCGGTATTTATTCATGTGTGTCCTATTTATTTCACTTAAGAGTATGGCCTCAATATGCGTCCATTTAGCTATAAATGTCTCTAGTTTCTCATTCTTTATGGGTGAGTAGTACTCCATTTTACAGAAAAAAACACATCTTCTTTATCCAGTTTCCAGTTGATGGGCACTTGGGCTGTTTCCAAGCTTTAGCTATTACAGATTGTGCCATTATAAACATGGGTGCACATATATCGCTATGGTATGATTCTTTTAATTCTTTGGGGAAGATACCCAGCAGGGGAATAGCAGACTCACTGAGAAATTCAGGAAACAATTCCTTTTACAATAGCATCCCCAAAAATGAAATATCTAGGAATCAACCTAACAAGTGAAGCAAAAGACCTCTACACTGAAAACTACAGCACTTTGAAAAAGGAGATCAAGGAGGATATAAGAAAATGGAAAGAAATCCCTTGTTCCTGGGTAGGAAGAACCAATATAGTGCAAATGGCCATACTTCCAAAAATACTATATAGATTTAATGCAATGCTGATTGAAATTCCAACAATATACTTCACAGAACTAGAGAAAATAATCCAAAAATTCATTTGGAACCAGAAGAGACTTAAAATAGCAAATGTAATTCTAGGCAACAGAGACATGGCAGAGGGTATCACAGTCCCCAAGCTGAAACTATACCACAAAGCTACTGTGATAAAAACAGCATGGTTTTGGCAAAGAAACATACCTGAGGATCAGTGGAATATATTAGAAGATCCAGAGACAACTCCAGACTTACTCAACCACCTCATCTTTGACAAAGGAGCCAACCACCCTCACTGGAGGAAAGATAGCCTATTTAATAAATGGTGTTGGAAAAACTGGATTTCACTGTTTTAGATAGTGCTGCAATGAACATAACAATATGCATGTCACTGACATAATGATTCCACTTTCTTTGAATATATATCCAATGCTGAGATTGTTGGAACACATGAGTTTTATTTCAATTTCTTTGAGAAACTTCCAAACACTTTTTCATAGTGGAAATTGTCATCTACAGACTCATCAACAGCATGTAAAAGTTTCCTTTTTTCCATGTCCTCACCAACACTTTTATCTTCAGACATTTATAATAGTAGCCATTCTCATGATATGAGAAAATCTCATAGTGGTTTGAATTTGCATTTCCATGAGCAGTAATTAATGAGTTGCTGCATTTTTCATGTATTTATTGGCCATTTGTTTAATCTCTTTTTATGTTTCTTTTTATTTAGATCTAGTCCCTATTTCTTAACGGTGTTATTTATTTTCTGCTATTGGATTATTGGAGTTAGATATGCTAGCTACAAAACCCATATCGTATGGACAGTTTGCATTAAAAAGATCATTCTTTCTACATTGTTAAAAATAGCTTAAAAATACCACCAAATAGTGAGACCAGTTAGTGCTACTATGAGACTAGGACAGGTTATATGGTAATATGAATCACTCAGATCTTGCTGAACTTCAGCTTCTGTTTTAGGAATTCTGAATAGGAGCCTGAAACTGCTTTTATTTTATTTATTTATTTTTTTTGCTACCAGGGATTGAACTCAGGACCTTATGCTCTTAAGGCAGGTGGCGAAACCACTGAGCTAAATTCCTGGCCCTAAAACTGCATTTCTAATACTTTTCTTAGGAAAGCAAATGCTTCTCAGCCTTGACAACAGTTTTGGTAACGAAGATAATCATAGGGATTTACGTATAGTATATACATTTCAACTGAATATATTCTAGTACAGGACTATTTTAGAAATTGTTTCATTAAAGGTTTTTTGAAGAGCATTTAATAAACAAAATGATGTCAGTTCCTTCAAGCTTAAATTTCACTGATGTACCAGTATATAACTTGATCAAGCCTTATAAATATTTTATGTATATTATTGAAAAGGTATTCTTTTCTTTGTATGGTAATTTTTCATCCTTTTCTTTGAATCTTTCCAGTGTCCTTTAGTTTTTTTTGTTGTTTTTTTTGTACCTGGGATCCAACTCGGGACCTTGCGCTTTCGAGGCAGGTGGTGGAACCACTGAGCTAAACCCCCGGCCAAGTGTCCTTTAGTTTTAAGCATTACATTTACACAATTTATTGCTGGACAGAATTTATTTTCCTTTTTGTTTTAGTCTGTTTAACTCTTTGTTTATAGTTACAGTTTATGTAACTGACAATTATTAAAATTATAAATATATCAAAACTCATTCTGACACATTACTATTAAAATAAATCTCCATTGCATTAACTTTTGTGACTTTAAATCTCCCTTTTATATAACTCATTGTTTTATTACATTTATTTACTATTATTTGTTTGAAAGCTTTCCAATTCATTTTTTTAGTGGCTGCAACTACCTTATGGAAACCTACACATATACTATTTATTTTACAAAGGTAAAATTTCTTACCATGAAAAAGACCACAAATGTTATCATATCAAGCTCTGATTCAATTATACAGTCTCAAAACTTTTAACCTACTAATGACTCCTGATATTGGTTTATTTTATAAAACTATATTTAATGTTTATAGCTATTTTTAATTCTCTGACTTAAATAAATATAAATTTTAGATAATCTACTTGTGTGATATATTAAAATATTAATCTATTTTATGTAATACTTCAATATGTCTTAAGGAATTAAGGAGTAATATAAAGAA
>NW_004624814.1:3703731-3715553 GCF_000247695.1 Heterocephalus glaber | reverse complement strand
TTGTATTGGGATTGAACTCAGGACCTTGCACTTGCCAGGGAGACGTGGCCCAGTGATCTACATCCCCGGTCCTAAATAGTTCTTGACAGTAACAAAAGTAGATTTTTTCCTTACGAAAATGTGGTCATCATATGGGTTTTTACTTACCAATTCTTTTTTTTTTTTTTAGTATTGGGATTGAACTCTGGACCTTGCCCTTTCAAGGCAGGTGGCAGAACCACTGAGCTAAATCCCTGGCCCTCACATAGCTTTTCTTAAGCTAACAGAGCCATCTCTCAAACTACTACGATGTGTGTCTTGTATTATGATAAAATCATCAATGTTCAAATATTTAATGTATATTTTAAAGCAACATATTAATGGCTCTAAATATTTATTAGACAACAGATAATTAGTTTCTTAAACTCTAAAAAGCACAAGAGGTAAATTAATAATATAAAACAATAAATATTTAACCAGTTATTTGAGGTTAACTTGCAAATGTAACAAGAATCCTAGAGATGTTTTATATATTTGGACTTGCATAATTAAAAGCCCAATAAAATATTAGCAAAAAAAAAGCAAGTTATTTTGGAGAGCTTTGGACAGATGAAAAAGGTTTGAGGGATCTTTCCAAATGCTCTGATTAGCAAAGTAAAAATTGAAATGTTCTATACTAAATAAACAATAAGCTTAAGGGTGAAGTTGTTCCTAATTGAAAAACTTATCCTTAAGAGAAATGAGACACTAAATTAAGGAGAACAAAAGTAGCACAAAGTCTTTAATATTTTCAGAAAACTATGAAGAAAGGTTAATATTCTTAAAAATGAGATTTAGGAAAAATTTCAACTCTTAAAATTACTGTGATCAGAACAACATAGAAGTTTAAAGTAAGCAAACAAAAACTAAAGAATCTCAAAAACTATTTTTGTTTGTGTTTTTTTAACTAACAAATAATCAAAAAGAATACAGACTATTTTATTTTGGTGTTAGCTATTTCTGATTACAATGTGTAATTGATGTTCATTAAAATAATTTATAATTGTCTATATATTGTATTCTACTTTTAAAACTTTATGGAACACCTTTGAAAGTGTTCAAATGAGGACAATGATGGTAGAAAAGTTACACATCATTTTGAGGTAAAATGGCATAGATGAGAAAATTTAAAATATTAAGGTTATCTAATAAAGGAAACATGTTCAATATTTAAAATTATACATCTCAATATACATTCCTTATTATAAACAAGTATCTTTGTTTTTGAAGCTAGTGTATATCCATAGCTGAGAATCATTTTTTATTGTTGAATAAGCTTGCAGTAAATTCACAAGAAAATAAAAACAGACTGAAAAACATTTTCATCACACATAACAATAATGACAAGTAGTGACATAATAATAAGAAGAAAATAGTAATATCAGTCAACAATTTTATTAGCTGGGAACGTTTTTAGTATATGAAAACATTAATGTATTCCAGCATTGTTGCAAATTAATGCTCATACTATCTTTGATGAAAATTCTTTGTAATTTCTTTAAGCTTCTCTTCCGAGCATAATATTATGTCCGCTGAAAATTATTCTCAGACACTAGCACGTAGAGAATATTATCAGTCATGTTATGAAGAGATGTATATCACAAATTAAAGAATAGAGTTTGGTGCTCTTTTTGGAATTATTTTTTCTTCTTTGGTGTTTGATTATGTTCATAGTTATTTTTCAGTTTGTAATAAGCACCTTTTCCTCCGTTCTCTAAGAATTTTAAAAGAGATTACAAGAAGTGACAGTGTTTTAGAAGAAAATAAAAAATTAATTTAAAAATCTGCAGCATAAAAAAATGTAAGCAGTGTATTCTTCGGGGTTAGAGAGTCCAAGTAATACAATCAAAGCAGCTTATGTTTTAGTTGTAAAAACTTGTTATTTGCTTAAATATTAATATAATTACTTTAATCACTCTTCAAAAATAGATTAGAGACTGGCTCCCACAAAGGAGAACAATACACTTTTGAACTGTTAACAAAACTGTGATCATAAAACTCATTGTGTTAAGTGTTTTTTTTGCTTGCATTTCTATAAATATTCATGGGGTATTGGACATATAAATATAGCAGAAGAATATTCACATTTGAATATACTAAGAAAGCAGCTGTTACTTTGTACTTAAGATATAAGTAATTTTGTACAATAAAGTATTTTTAGATAAATAATAAAAGTTGTACATACCAATAATTTTAGGCTAATTATATTACTTATAATTAAATTTAAAATATAATAAAAAAATCATAAGTGGAAAGACTAGAAAAAGAATATATTTCATACTTTTGTTTATTCTAGGACAATTATTTTTACTTTTGTGATACTAGATTTTATTTTCTTTTTATTAAAGGAAGAAATAATAGAAAATTACTTCCTTGCAGTCTGAAAAACAACTTATACAAATATAAAATTTGTATCTCTCTCATTACTAACAATATTGTTTATGTTATAATATGTAATACTGTATTAAAATACGAGCAATTCAAATAAAATAAAAACTTTAGTAATATAATTCATAGAGAAACAATCTCTCAGAATGTTCTAATGTTAATTAAATCCATGTTGCTATTATCAGGTCAAAGTATGTTTATAGAGAATTTACTAGAAGGAAATTCTAAAATCCAGAAGTTCATAGAAATTCTGAAAAATACAATGTTGGTGAAAAAGTTCTTCCACATTTTTAGTAATCTCCTGTATATTTACCATGGCATATAATAGTACAATTCCCTCTTCTCCCCTGGTATAATGATAGGTATGTCTTTGTTTCTAAGAATTAAGCTACTATATGGAATTAATAACAGTATATCGACTGAACAGAAAAAAAAAATTGGTTTATTTTAATGGTTTTAACTGTAGTAAGTAAAAGTTAACAAGAAATGCATAAGTTAAAATAGGGAGTATTTTATAGATAACCAATTATTGTAGTTATATTTTAATTGTTAAGGTACTGTGGTTATGGAGACCTAGTTCTTCGTAGAAATGTTAGCCAGGATTTGTACTTTCGCTTTCATTCTCATCCATTTTTGTATTTTTTCTGGAATCCTGGCTTTATGAACTGCTAAATTGGGTAACAAATCTGAAATTTGTTAAAATTTAAGCATATAGACTATATCATGTATTTAAAATACAAAATATAATTACTACTGTTAGTAATATGAGTTGTGGTACTTTGATGGATGCAGAGGACAATCTGAGAAACATTCCAACTGCGCTAGTTGGGAGCTGAGCTGAAATGTGGATCACTCTCGCCTTGATTTTGGGCTCCAGACCTGTGGCAGAATCTCTGATATAAGTAACATGTAAATAAAAGGCATGGCTAGAAATTCTAGCAAAGTACAAAAACACAGTCTGCCATATAGCAACCAAGAAACCTACAAAATATCCTAGTAACACAAAAACAGAGGCAAGGAAACACTAAGTTTCATAGGAGAATGGCTCAATTAGGTATTTTACACTGGAGCAGTGGCCTCATAGTTAAAACTTGCTATTTATTTACTTTTACATTTTTATTATATATTTTTCAATTGACAAAAATTATACATGTTTATGGGGTAGCATGTGATGTTTTGGTACATGTTTACAGAGCGTAATATTGAAATCAGTGCAACCACATCTCTACCCTCAGATATTTAACATTTCTTTATGCTGAAAATATTCGATAATTTACATTTTCACCAACAGTGTACGTGACTTTCCTTTTCTCCACATCATTGCCAACACTTCTTCACTTTTGTCATTTTAATAAGTCTTTCTCCTTAATGAGAAAATGAAGTTGTACAGTATCATGGTTGTGATTAACATTTCTCTCACAATTAGTGATGCTGAACAATTTTGATGTGCCTGTTGATCTTTTTAATGTCTTCTTTTAACATATGTCTATCAGGGTCTCTTGCCCATTTAAAATTGGATTATAAGGTCTTCATTGTTACTGTCATTGAGTTGTTTGAGTTCCTTGTGAATATAAACCCCTTCCCTGTTGCCTCTTCAGTGTTTGCTCTGCTATGTAGAAACTCTAATTTGATGTAATCTGTAATCCCATCAGTCTACTGCTTTACCTGTTATATGTAACAAGTTTTCAACGTATATATGATAAACAAATTCATGATTTAATTCAGTAATGTATAACAGAAGCTACATTAATATGGCTGAAATTTTCACAATCTCAAATCTATACCCTATAGATTATGGGTCAATTTTATTTTTGGGGGGGACAGGGTATCACTATGTAGTTCAGGCTGGCCTTGAATTCAATCTGAAGTTCAAGCAGTCAAACTCACAGCAGTCCTCCTGTTTCAGCCTCCCAAGTGCTTGTTAATTTTCATAATATATTTATATTGATCCCATGATAACACAATCCATGTCCAAATATATTTTTCTGGTAGTAAAGACAAAAGTTGCAAGAGTAGTACAACTATTTTTTACTGCTATGTATATTATAGTATATATATATTATAACATTACTGGGCATGCAGAAAATATTGAGTATTCATTGTTACTATCAGTTGTTAGCCTTTCAGATAAATGATAATTTGTTAAATTTGCAATGTAGTAAAATTGTTCTCCAGTGTTCTTATATATTCTCATGCTTCCAAAACCTAACTCATTGAAGGTTTTTTATAACGAGAAACTCATACAGAGCATTTACAAAAGTATTTTTAAAATCCTTACAGCCTTTACAATTCTTACAAACTTTAAAATCCTTATAATCCTTTATCAAAGAGCCCTTCCTATTCCAACAAACATAAGGACATGACAGGAAATAGGCAATTAAGAGTCACACCAAACTAGACTGTCTCAAATATTTAATTTCATTTTACATTCTTCTTAGTATTTTCATTGTGGTATAACTGATATAAAAAGTGGCATTTATTTAATGTATACAGTTTGATGAATATGGATGTATCCATTCATTTGTGAGCCTATCAATCATTAACATACTTTCGGAAGTTTCTTTTGCCCAATAGTATTGTTTGTTTGGTTTTGGGTTCTATTGTTTTGTTGTTTTGTTTGTGTTTAGAATATTTACTATGAGACCTGTTTGCTCAAAAACACTTGTAAGTATGCACATGATCATTGTTATCTACGGGGGCAACACTCTACCACAGATCTGTAAAACACTCAGTTTACTTCACTGCAACTTTGTGGATTGGAACACAACATTTTTTAAAATGGCCCTACTACCCATGTGATCTGTAGACTTGATGCATCTGCAAAAAGATCCCAGTTACAGGCTTTTTTTTTTACAGAAATAGGAAAAAAATCCTATATTTCACATGGCACCAAATATCTAAATTTGGTAATAGCTAATTAGAGATATTTTCAAGAATTCCCCCAAAGATTCTTTACCTGAAGCCTTTTCAAAGCAGAAACAGAAGATGAAATTCTCAGCTCTTATTTTCTAAGCCATATATTGTCAGTAGTAGCTGGGCCAAAAGAAATCTCCTAACTTTCAGTTTATTAAGTAGTTCAGTCCAGTTTAAAAAATAAATTGGTCTTAACAATTTTGGGTCTACTGGAACACATAATGCCCTTAAACCGAAATTAAAAATAATCATAAATAACCAAAATTATGTGCTACTGCCATGCATATCTGTTGAGTGTAGCACCACTTATTTTCAATACTTAGCACCATCCTAGACAATACGAACCTCCTGTCCTCTTAGACAGTGACTTTTGCATGTTTGTTTCATTTTACCATAGAAACTTCCAAGCTCAGCTTTTCACAGATGAGAACAAAGCATTACCTCTTATACATGGGTGTCCATAGTTTTGGGTTGCCTATGCTGCGTTATATGAAGAGCAATTGCTAGGACCATCTATATATTATATTGTTAATTCACGTACTTAAGAAAACTTCCTTTTAAAAATATATTTTATAAGATTTAAAGGAGAGAAAATAGCATGGGGAATGTTGGTTGGAAAAGCCAAATTTGTGCCTAACAAAGTCAACTATTGCTATTTTTAAAAAAGATTTAGAATATTCAATAATATCCTGGTTTTTCTGAAACTTTCCAAGAACTACAGCACACAGTAGGACACGCCTAGAATTAAAAATAACACTGCATAAATGAAAGTTACTCTAGTGGAGAATCTTGAATTTGGACTTTGAGGAGAGCTCTACATGAGAAAAGGCTTTGGAGTGAGAACTTGATATGATAAAGTCATTGAAGTAGGACAGTAAGGGGATTTTCAAGCATAAATCATGAGTAGTCTTTTCTAACTAGAGTAGAGACCTTTTAGCTCAGTTCTCCACACTTGGCTAACATAATGCTTTTAAATATTTGAGTTAATTGTTACCATCAAGAAACAGTAGATTTCAAATAATAATGAGTTTCAAGGTTTTATGAAAGCTGTCATATGGAAGTGTTTGCCCCCTTATTCCACAGAACATTTATCTTTGTTCCTGGCCAACAAGCTCTGCGATAAACTGCTTTATTCAATCAGGCTACTGACTTGGGCTCTGTAGACACTTACTGGGGCCATCTTTAGACCATAGACCATGCGATGCATAAAGGACCATCAGTGAAGCCAGAATCAAGGCATTATGAGAGATTGCCTTGATTTGAGTAGCTATTATTTTGTTTCTCTTCCCCAGTAATCCAATAGGAGTTTTAAATATGGAACACAAAACAATACTCTGGAATAGGAATGCGTTCCTTAGAGGGTGATTAATGACAGAGATAGGGAAATAGAGTCCAGGCCATCACATAGACCATAACACTAGGGCCTGCACAAGGGCATGTGGGTAAACAGGTGAACAGAGCTAAGTCCAGTCTACTCCTCCACACTGAGCACTCTAGTAGCATTATGACCATACAAATGGGATCTTCCTGATTTAGCTCAGTGCTTCTGGCCTGACTTGCAAGCACAAGGTCCCAAGTTCAATCCCTGGTACCAAAAACAAAAAAAAAACTACCCTGAATATTGAAATTTTGCTGGGGATTTAGCTCAGTGGTGTCGCCACCTGCTGCTCAAGCACAAGGACCTGAGTTCGATCTCCGGTACAGAAAAAATAAAGCAAAAAGAGTGTACTGATCAATTAGAGGCTAGGGATTTAGCTCAGTGGTTCAATTGCCTGTCTCACAAGTGGAAGGAGCCAAGTTCAATCCCCGGTACCAAAAAAAAAAAAAAAAAAAGGGATCTGCATGATTAATTTAATGAAAGATACTTATGCTGAGTTTAATAAAAGGTACTTATATTTGAAAAGTACAAATATTGTGTATCAAAAATTAAATAGTGTTAGGAGAATACCATAGATAATGCTATTTTAATCCACATAAATTACTATGTGAGTTTTTTTCAGTACAATTGTTTAGGAAAAAAATAACTTTCAACTGAACTATGTTATGTCAAAGAATGTGTGAGATGCAATAAAACTAAGCAAAATATTTTATTTAAGAATAAAGTAGTAAGAAAATTAATGTTCACTGATATAAAAACAAATAGTTCCATATGATTCTGGACTTTATGAATAATGAATCATTAAACAAATTTTAATTTAAAGTAAATTTTATTTATAGGAATTTATGTGTCTTATGTGATACCTCATTCATAAAGAAAAGGTTTACTTTTTCTATTGAATAAAATGAATATCAGTACATCTTATTTAGATTTCTTCCCATTAAAATAGTCTCATTTTTTCTAATAATCCTTGGGATTCTTGACATTGTGTTGTTATTAATGTCATACAACTTAGTAGAAATAAAGCTGATATTTTCATCATAAAATAAGGGATTTTACTTAATAGTGGATGAAAGAAAAATCTTCCATCGTTCCCCCTAAGTCAACTCTGTACTCTAGTAACATTTTCTTCTATGAATGCATTTTCATAACACTATATAATTTTTGATGCACAAGATTTTTACTCTTCAAATATAAGTACCTTTTATTAAATAATAATAATTTATTGATATATTTTTAATTAGATGCAAAATGTCTCTGAATCATTTGTTTTTTCTGATGTTCTAATCAAAGCATGGTAAAAAATGATGAGAAAAATATTTATAACTTGATTCTTGAAGATTATTTAAATCATTTTCTCAAGTTTTAAGTTTTAATTATTTGAAATACATCATGCTACAACTGCACAACACATCATGACCTATTTGGCCGCAGATCAGTCACAAGAGGAAACTAAATTAGCATTTAAACAAGTGCCAAATCACAATTCTTGTCAGAAAACACGTAGATAATTTTAAAAAACAAAATTGATACTAACGTGTTACTGTTTTATTTAAATGGTTTATTCTTGTAATCAGATGTTTTAATGCAGTAAAACTGTCACAGTGACAAGATTAAATCAGTACAATACTATCAAATAGACTGTGCTGAGAAAATTGTGAACTATTCATCTATATCCCGTGTGTGTGTGTGTGTGTGTGTGTGTGTGTGGATATGTGTGTGTGTTTCACTATCCCATTGAAAACTGTAAAATTTAAACATGTTCTAAGACAAAAATTTTCTCAGTGAAGCCAAAATTCAAGGACTTTAATAAATACTCATATAAAATAAGATATGGAGAGAAAAATGGCAAAATATGAATAACCATATAAACTGGAATTACATGTACAAAAATCCTAACCTGCATTTTTCTGAAGAACTCAAGCCAAATAAATTCATATTTACTGAACACCCCCAAAATTATTATGGTGATTAATATTATCTATCTATCTATCTATATTTGTATATATTCTTAGATACACTGCTGGACAAATGGCATAGGTCAATTTCACAACAAATTCAATAGTTCTATACCAAATCAATTATCCATTATTCTTGTAGTCATTTATTGTTGAAGTGAAAGCATGTATCTATGCAAAGGACATGAATGTAAAGGTTTTCTAGAAGCTTTGTTTAAAACATAAAAACTGAGAACAATCTAAATATCATCAGTAGATGAATGAACAAACAATCTGTGGTATATTAATACTACTGATTACTAATGACCCATGAAAACCCTTAGAATATTTATTCATACAACAACATGGATAAACCTCAAATTAATTTTTCTTGGGAAAAGAACCAGATCATATACAGTGAATTTATATATGCAACATACACACACTAGACATAAATCCATACTGCACAGGTAAAATTCCAGAAGAAATGCAAACTATCGTGAAAGTAAGCAGTTTAACATCCCAGTAGGCTTCAGTTTATGAGAGTGAAAAAATGAGCACTTGAAAACTTTCCAAGGTGATTCAAGGTCGTTATCTTGACTTGGTGATTGTTTCAGAGGTTAGTAACTATTTCGCAAATTATCAAATTGTACAATTTAAATATGTACAGGTATTATATGCTAATAATATATTGAGAAAATCATTTTAAATGCTATAAACTCATAAGGAGATATAAATGAAGTAAACAGTAAAAGTAAAGTTTTATGTATAAATTACACATCAGGGATAAATTACATATCAGGGACACAAATATTTAATAGTCTATTCTGGTTTGTATTAATTAGTGGTGTTACACATGCATAATGCTGAAAGATACATCCTTATGATTACTGGCTCATTTTCTTTGGATAGTAAGTCTCTCATAGTTAAATGAAAGTAGAAAATTAGACACTATTGAGAAAATGGAACATTATTTATTTATTTATTTATCTATTTATTTGAATTTTGTAACAGTTTGAAAATAGATTCCATTTTCCACACCCTTACATTAGTTTGGAGTGGAGTCTGTGCCTTGTGCTCTTTGTATGATAGTCTTCTATCTTTCAACCGTTAGTTTACATTTAAAGTGATACTGCTTGTTTTCCAGCTTGGGGTCATGGTAATGTAGCTTCTTCTTTATTTCTGGAACTACTTGAACCTGAAGCTATGTATGAAGCTCTACTACCCAGAGGCTCTCATGCTGTGAAGAAGTCACTTCACACTGAGGTCTGTGCCTACCAGCTTCATGTGACACTCCTTACCTTCAAGTCATCCAGCCTAGGACTTAGATATTTAATTAAAGGACCCAGCAGATTAGTTCTTATTCAGCTTTTGAGTGACTAGTAGCCCTGAAGTTTTCTGAGCTGAGTCTCCAACTATTGTAGAGCATAAAACAGTTATCTTTGCTATGTTCTATCTGAATTCTTGCGAAATATGTGAGCACAATAAACTGTTACTTTAAGCCACTGAACTATAAGGCAGCCTGTACTCAAAACAGTAACTATTCTTTAATGGAGTGGCCATTTTAATATCAATATTTAAAAATGGGTTTCTTTTCAAGATACAAAATGTTAAAAAAATGGACTGTGGAAATGGGAAGAGATTTTAAGAATGAGGGAGGGAGACACAAAGGAAGAAATTAAAGAAAAAGTAAAAAAGATCAAGTTGTGATTTGTATATGTATCAATTCCCCCAAATAAATATATTCATTTTGTGTCACAAGCATATACTAATAAAAACAAATTGCTAAAAATAATCAAAATTTGCATTTAAATATAGACAGAACTTTCTGGGTTCCCAGATGTTTGTGTTTCTCCCAGCATGTGGACAAGCTTAAATTAGAAATGGTAGAAATTATTTTCTAAAAATTTGGCAGCAGTTCCACCACGTGAGAACAGCTTTTGGCTTTAAAGACTTAGGGTTGGACATATTTAATAGCAAAAATTGGTTTATTCAAAATACATCATTGCTTTATTTATTCTGTCCAATGAAAGGACATATATTTGTCCAAACAAATATATCTTTATTTAGAATTCAAGGATTAAAAAGATATTGAACATGATATCTTGAACTGTTTTAGAAAAATGTGCTTCCCAATCATGCACAATGGATTTCAAAATTAAAATAGAGATTTTCAGGATACACTTAAGGCTAAAATAAATTTCCAAAAATGTTTTCTTTACTAATTTTGTGAAGTTAAGAATGGTCTCAGGGACTTTTATTTCCAGAAAGCTGAAACAAAGAATATCCTTGGGAGAGCAATTTGTTGAATTTACTGCTGTCCACGAATGAGTTGGATGATCATGAAAAAGGTGAAAATTGATTAAACTGGTTGAGAATTCCTTATTGATATGCTTTGGATGCTAAATTTGTATATTTTGTATTTGTTTTTGATTTTGGAATGTTTAAATATACATAATGAAATTTCTTGGGGATGGAACCCATCTCTACACACAAATTAATTTGTCTTTCATATGACCTTAACTAGAGCAGTTGAAGCTAATTGTACATAAAATTGTTACTGTGGCTGCATTTTATCTGATCTCTCACATGAGATCCAGTATAGAATTTCCCATCTGTAGCGTCATATTAGTGCTTGAAAAAGTTTTGGATGTTTGAGGATTTTGGGTTTTGGAAGGTTTTGAGTTTGGATTTTCAGATTAGGATATTTAGCCTATATTACAGAAGTGAATACTTCTGACAACATATAAATTTATCAAGCAGCATTTGCTTTAATCTTTTATCATTAATATAACAATATGTGAGTAAATTAGATAATCTTGGAAAAACAATAAATGTAAAACATATAATTAATTCATGTATTGCATTTATATACCAAAATATAACATTGTCTTTAGTTTCTGTTTATACAACCACTACAGAAATATTCCTCTTTTTGGCCATTGTTTCATTTATATTAAGGCTTGACTACTTATTTAATTCACAAGAATTAGTCCCAAATATTTTTGACTGTTCATCAGAATTAAAATTCAATTTTGACTATAAAGCTTTACAGTAATTTTTGAAAATGATATGAGAAACATTCTCTTTGTTAAAAAAAAAAAAAAAAAAAAAAAGGGATCTGCATGATTAATTTAATGAAAGATACTTATGCTGAGTTTAATAAAAGGTACTTATATTTGAAAAGT